>LPNX010124195.1:698619-750201 GCA_001517045.1 Pseudotsuga menziesii | reverse complement strand
AAATCATAAGAAGCATAACATGTCTAAACCTGTAATTACTCAAACCTATGACTCTTCAGGTTAGTTGAATCATCAATCAAGATAAGAGATATAATATGTATAAAAACTGTGATTATTCAAACCTATACCTTCATGATTCTTCTGGTTATTCATATCATCAATAGTATAAGATCCTAACACAAGGTAGGATTCTAGCTTGATATAGGAAGAGCATACCTGGATTAGCATGCTAGTTAGTTATGTCTAACATACTCACATGATGTCTTCTTGTTCTTCTTCAATTACTTGTGCTAGTAACCTGTATATCTCATAGGTTAGCCATTATAAAACCAAGTTATACATACCTCGTAAATGGATCTTCTATGAGATCCATGACAATGGATGAGTCTTTATCCTCATGTCATCATGATCATATGTTCTTGAACTAGAACATGATTTGTCTTTCTTGGTGTACCTTTCATGTTAGTAGACAACATAAACCTCATACAACACCATAATGCATTAGTACAATCATAAGTGTCAACACCCTAACCAATGAATATCTTCTATCATGCATTCATAATTTTGTTAAGGTGATACGACAAATCTAAAATCAAGGTTGTACTAACCATCATAACATGAAGACAAACATACCATAAACTTAATCATGAACAAATCTCAAAACATACCTCGATGAGTCATACCTGTCTAGATCGCTTGTAATCTCCTTATGTAAAGCTTTAGCCTCATCTCCTAGTTTCACCTTGTGAGGTGATTCATGTTCTGAGAGTCTTACAAAGGATTCCTTGAATCCTATCATATGTTTGGAAACCCCACTGTCTATAAGCCAATCATCACTTCCAAGAGAAATGTTACCGATTTGAGGTGTTCGTCCTTGTCCCGGAGTTCGCTGATCTAGGGTTTGTCGTAGAAACCCTAATTTTCAAAACTTGGAATATTTCAGATCTGATTGGATGAACAGATATATCTCTTCAAATGGAGCTGTCTAATGTACTCCTTTTCTGAAAACAGTGGAGGGAAGCTCCCGGAACAGGAAGCCCTAATTTTCTGATTTCTTCTGCAGAAATTCCTGTTACTGTTTCTGTGATATCTCCGAAATTATTGATCCTCTGTTTCTGAAATTTCTCACTGAGGTAACCTTGCATGTACCTGATCCAACAGCATAGGTTTCATCAGAATTTGTTTCACCGTTTTGGATTTATGATCCTTTTCCCAAGGTGACCTGTTACAGGACTGTTCAGAATAGTGAAGTTGTACGACATGCCACGTATCACTGGTTCATCTTCGGAGTCTGACCTTTGGACCACAGAAAGTAAAGTCCGTGCCCTTTCTGGAACATCTTCAGGATTTTCATTTGGACCTCTGTAGCCCAAGATATTGCAGTTCTCCCCAGGTGACCTGTTTATGGATGATTTCTGGAAGAGGTTGGAACCCTAACTTGGAGAGATCATATCTCACAGAATATAGCGAATATGAGGCTGATCTTTTGACACAGTGTTCAGCTTCTGAGACTTCGTCAATCTCAGAATATAGCGACTGTACAAAAACTTATCATTTTCAGTATTTAGGGTTTCTCCTAGCTTAGGGTCAAACTAGGGTTTGACTTTCCCGGAGATTTACCCAGCCAAATTTCCTGATCCAGGTCTCTAAATTTCGGTTTTGATGAGGAGAAAAATCCTATGCTGGTTTCACCCAAAAAATCCTCTTCTGTAATTTCCACATCGAAACTGAAAATGCTTGAAATTGAATTCCGCATCGACAGAAAGATGCACCCTTCAATGGAGAGTCATCCTAGCATACTTTTGCTGAAAATTTGTGGAGGAAGATACACAAAATAGGAAGCCCTAGTTCCTGTAGCTGCACAATGTCTTCTTCTCAGGTTAGCTCTGATACCATGTTAGTTTTTCAACATTTAAGCTATCATTATGATAAGATCTTTTCACTGAGAGAATAACAAGCACAACAATCACATAAGCACATCACAAGAGACAAGAGACACAAAGATTTTAGGAGGGGAAACCATAAATGGAGAAAACCCCTCAACTTCCTCTAAGATAGTATCACCACAAGATGTGAACCCAAAATAGTAAGATGACCTCCCTTCACAACAGCAGCCTTCTGTCTTCTTTCAAGCCCAAGAATTTTCTTCTCCAAAAGTGCGCCACACTTGAGAGAGAGAGTGATGTAATTCACAAGTGATAAATAGAGAGACTCTCACTCTCTATTTATATTCTTCCGTTGACTTGAAGTGCACTCAACCTAATAATTACTACTTGAGCCTACACCTTAATTAGTGTATAATAAATCAAGTGCCCCTAAACTGTGGGGACTTACCCAATGACTTGATATGACTTGTTTACATTATAATCCTCTCGATCGGAACATCGAGGCATGACCACATGACTCAAATACATAATAGAAACATCCCGGAATAAACATCGGGTTACAATAATATAAAATACATAGAAGAATACATTCCAAAGTTACATATACATCAACACTTGGGTGAAGGTAGCTGATCTCCAGCTTAGGGTAGATGAATGTTCGGTTGCTCTTGCCACTGGTTTGCCGTTAATAGGTGAACGATGGTTTAAGTACAAGCAGATGGAGGTGACTGAGTGGTGGAAAATGCTGAAGAATCCCTGTCAAGACGTGTCGTTCAGAACCGGTGTGTCCCGAAAATACTTTAAGAAAGAGTGGCGACTAGTGTTGGACATTATCCACAGGTATGTGACCTGCGAAGGTCATCTCTCCTCGGCCTATATATATCATCTTCGGTTAATGGCTGTGTTTATCGGTTTTCCTCTTAATTTGCCTCATTATCTAGTCTAGAGTATGTATAAGAAGTCCTCGACCATTAAGAAAGGGCCGAGGAACATTGGTCGTATTTTGTTTCATCACGGTTTGGTGAGGATATTAATAGAGAGGGAATTGTTAAAACAAAACCGGTCATGGGATGAGTTTGTTGAGTCGAATGGCTTCTTAGCCTTCTGTCACTGTCAATTTGACTACCCTGAAGAATGTGTGAGGCATCAAGAGCCTAGTCAGGTTCCGAATTCACTTGTATACTTGCCTGTGTCAAACCCTGAAACTTGTGTGAGCCCCAACATTTGTAATGACTCTGTTCCCGCTCCTGTAAGTAGCCCTGGTACCCCTGTGCCTTCCAAGCGCATAAGGAAGTCTTCAAATTTGTCCCCTATGACTCCAAAGCGCAAAGTTGACACTTGTACACAGACATACAAAATGCCGAATGCTGAAGTTATTCGTAGGCATACAATAAGTATGGTTAAGTGTCATAATATTAAGCCTCCCGTGAGCAGTAACGTTCATGTTGAAATAGTCGTGCTAGAAAATGAGGAACAGAACCCTTTTTTGCCTGATGATGGTCGTGACATTGAGCATGAGTTTATCCCAAACCCTGCAGATGATAGTCCTTCTTTGTTTGATAAGGATCTTCGGGTTGATCCCGTGGTTGATCCTCTGGTTAAAAACAAGTCTGTAGAAGCGGATTTAACAGGTTATTATCGAACTGGTAATATGATACACTCATTGTTTGTAAACTCGTTGTTGGATAAGATACACAGGATGGAGGGAGAAGTGACTGAGATGGTTGTATAACATGATGTTATGAAAGCCGAGAACCTAAGGCTGAAACAGAAGGTAGATACAGATGATAAGTCTTTGCTGCGTTTAAAAAAGCATAAGAATAGGTTGATTCGGAGGGTCCTTAAATTGCAAAATGAAAATCATAAGAATGAAGAGAAAGTACGTGAGCTCAATGCTCAAGTCACGCTAATGCAATTCAAGGGTTAGTCATAGAATCCATCAAATGGTGTCAACATTCAGGTTTTTAACACTCCTGTTCAATTATAACGTTTTGGGCACACACATTACTATATATATGTATGCTTAAGAAGATTTCAGGTTTTGAAGTTATGATCAAGTTGATAATCAAGTTTTTGTTACAGGTATTGCTCTGTATTGATTTTTGCATTATTTAGTTTGTTTTATTTGACTTTTGCATGTGTTTTAATTATATTTCTTTTTTGTGTAGTATCACAGGTAATATTGTAGATGCTTTGTTTCAGGTTTTGATGATTGCTTACCTTTCGGATGATCCCCAGATAATCAGGAATGAATCGATTGGCAAAGACTGTTTCCTAGGTGTCGCTATATTGTTAGTGCCTTTGTCATTTTTTATGATTTTGTGCCATGAACCGAGTCTCTCCAATTTTAAAACATTATAACGTATATTAAAAATGACATGTTTCACTTGTCATTTTTAACGAAGTGGTTATGATTTCGATTTTATGGTTTCCGGTTTTATAGAACCATCTCTCTATGAGATTGGATGTATTTAAAATAGACATGTTGGTACTAGGAAGGGGGGTCGATAGTGGGGAAAAGGATAAGACAAGACCACTGAAACTTTTACTGTGACTTATGGAAATTTTTTGTCAACAGCTACAGCACTCTTCACTGGTGATATTATTATATATATTTACAGTATTTATGCTTTGCAAATGTATTTATGATGTCATTGATCTTGTTACCTTTTCTGCAGTATTTATGTTTATCATGATTTCTTTTATGAATTATGCTAATACATCATGTATAATTATTGACTTATGCTGGTTTTGATTTGCTGATATATATCATATATTGAATCTAGTGTTGGCATCATTTTATATGTGACATACGTGTTTACTGTGTGATCTCGTTAGAATTCTAAATTTCTTTTGGATATTTTTGATAGTATCAGCACAGTAGTCTTATTGGCAAATTTGATTCCAGGTTAATATTTCTACGCTCCTGATCAGGATAGGATTCAGAGTAAATTAATACTGTCCTTTTAATTATTTTATAGAAAATCCATTGCATCAGATTTTTATATTTATACCGCTGTCAGGTTATTTTCTGATTTTGTGATAAGTGTACATGTGTTTATAATGTATTTGTTGTAATTCATCTAACATGTTAATATTCTATTAACCATTTATTCTTCTATTATAAATTAATTGATTGAGTAGATTAATTTGCAGTGATTAATTTTGTAATATACTTGATTAACCAGTAATTATATTAACTAGTGTTTCTCTATAAATTCATAGGGTTAGTATAGATTAAATTAGCTTACTTTTCTTGTTTTTGAGTTTTATTTTTTAATTAGGAATAGATTAGGAAAGGAAACAGGGCCTTAATCCTGCCAGAGGCAGCTACATAAGGACTGGGAGTATCTAGAAAACTCTTGGATCAGGTTGTCTCTCGGTTGACACTTGTGCCAATTTCGGCCCGTCAACAATGGCGCTAGAAGGAGGGCCAGTGTAAGCAAATGGCTGATGAAAACAATCCTACTCACAAAATTAATCATCCTAACACCCCTCAAATACAATCATCATCACAACCATGTACTCTCCGGTCATCACGATTAAGTGAGGCCCCATTGAACGATTCTATTCGAAACCTTATCTCTCAGTTCGACTCTAGCGGTGCTCACTAACCTGAAGAACTTGACTTGTTCGAACAAGCCATAGATGAATCTTGTAGGATTTTGACAAGGTCTTATTCAAATCTCACCGGGTGCCAACCCACTAAATTACCCCTCCCACAAATCAGATGACCACGTACTCCCTATACTGAGTCTGCTTCAGAAGAACAGGAGCAACCTTTAGGTGTAGTCCCTGATCTTCAGCCTTCACCAGGCCCCGATCAGCCTTCATCTTCTTCAGGACCACCTGTTTCAGGAGGGTCAGGTCAACCACCATCACCACCTCATTCACCCCCTCATACTGTTCAAACACCACCTTTACCACCTCCATTTCCAAGGAACATGGCAGGTTTAAACCCTAACCCTAATGCTAATATGCCATGGTTAGCTCAGGATGCAGTTGCTGTCCTAAGCGATCAACACCCTTTACCCAAGCATCCTGAGAAATTTTTGCCTAAGTTCAACTCTGAACTGAAAGAGCCGGCAAAAGACCATGTAAATAAGTTTATGCTAGCAGTTCGGCTCTTGGATGTTGAACATGAAGATGTAGTCTGTCAACTTTTCCCTTATACATTTGAGGGAAAAGCTTTGACGTGGTATTTTTCACTTACGGCTGGTTCTCTTACCAGTTCGAACAAGTTCGAGCTAGCTTTCATGAACAAGTTTGGAGACGATAAGACTCTAGCTGTGTTGGTGTTAGAGTTGTCCAGGATTCGTATGGAAGCCAAGGAGAAAGTAAAGGATTTTAATCAGCGATTTTTGACTCTTAGAAATAGAATTCTTGCTACCTCGAGGCCAGCTGAAGATGTCACTATCGAATTTTATACATCAGCCCTACCCGTGTCCATGGCTATGTTCATCAGGAGAGCTGCTAAACCCACTCTCACTGAGACCTTCGAGGAAGCCATAAAATTTGAAAAGGACATGTCTGCTATTAAGACAAACCCTGGGGTAGACACTGATTCTACATCTTCCTCTTGCAAAAAAAATGAGAGTCCCTCTAAAATCACAACCCCGAAGAAAAAGGGCCAAGATGCATTAGACTTAGACAGCCTCCAGAGAGTTATTAAAAAGTTGTCCAATGAAATCTTCGATTTAAAGAAAGGTACTTCTGAAGGTACTCCAAATAAAGAACCACCTAGACAGCTTTTCAGAAGGCCATTCCCATTAGAGGAAATTTGGGGTCTAAAATGGGCCTCCTAAGAAAAATAATAAAATAATATTTAAAATAATAAAATAATACTTATTAATTTTGGAGGAAGAATGAAAAAAACTACGTTTTGTGTTCGTATTTTCGACATATCTCCCTATGTATTTACTCAAATTCTGAGTAGGAGAGATCGTTGGATGTGGAATTTAATTCCGCATCCAACGAGTACCCACACTGTATACTTTTGACAGACCCCGCTACCCCAAAAACAAGAAATACCTGAAAAAATTTGATGATGACATCATCATCACGTTTTTTCAGGTATTTCTTGTTTTTGGGGTAGCGGGGTCCGTCAAAAGTATGCAGTGTGGGTACTCGTTGGATGCGGAATTAAATTCCGCATCCAACGAGCTCTCCTGCTTAAAATTTGAGTAAAAAGACATGGAGATATGTCGAAAATACGAACAAAAAATGTAGTTTTCTTTTATGACAAATATGTCAATTTGACCATTATGGTTGACTCATTTTATTGAAATTCTATTTGTTCTTGAATTCCAACTCACAAAATTTGTTGTTAGCACGTTTTCTTATAAGGCCCATTTTAGACCCCAAATTTCCTCTAATGCAAAATACAGCTGTAAAACAGACTCCACCCTCTGAAGCTAATAGCGTTGATGAAATTAATAGTTTCCTAAAATTATTAGTCTCAGGTCTTGAAACATCAGCTAAAAACGAAACCCAATCTTCTGGACATAATTCTGAAGATACCCAAAACACAGATAATAACAATGAAGATAAACCTCCTCAAGTTATCAGTCACTTATGGGACACCACAGAATTGACTGATGACGAAGATGTGGATGTTGTGAATGTCAATCAGCATCAATACAACACTAGAAGCAAGAAGGATCAGCCCTTAGGGGGACCTTCTACAACTACTACAGATGACAATTCACCTGTCAAAACAAAAAAACCAGCCTCCAAATGCTAAATCTGCACCTTCTATTGACTTAGAATATGATCTAGTTGAGGATTTAAAGAAAATCAGAACCAACATTTCCGTCTATGAACTTCTTAAACTGCCTATAATTCGAGATAAGATGATCCAAGGGGTGTCTTTAAGTAAAAATGGCAAAACCACCTCTACTCAAAGCAGTTCTGCTAATACCAAAGATAACTCAACTAAATATTCAGTCAATGCCTCATCCATAGGTAAGAAATCAGACTCTTCAACTCCTCCCTTTTTGCTTACATTTGAAATCTGCAATCGTAAAGTGCATAACGGTATGATAGATTTAGGGGATTCGAAAAACGTCATGCCGTATTAGGTATGCAAAAAAATTAATGCAGTCCCTGTGCCATGTGATACAAGCATTGTGCAGTTAGACCGATCAAATGTAAAAGTAATAGGAAAGTTGAATGAAGTGCTGATAAGATTAGCTTCAAACCCTTAGGTCCATTTTATCATTGATATAATTGTTGTAGATATCCCAGAGGCGTATGGTTTATTCCTCAGTAGAGATTGTTCTGAAAAATTGAAAGGATATTTTGCAACAGACTAGTCGCATCTGTAGATACCCCATAATGGTCGTCCAAATAAAATTAGGATTGACCGAGAACGCTATATGAAACACACGTTCACAGAGTTGGATGACTCAAATGAACCAGTGTTATTCACTGACACCATAATGGGCAATTATATGGTTGATTATTTCTTTGGGAATTTTGAGGTTGAAACTTCATCAACCCCGGATGTAGGACAACAATCTGAAATTTTCCATTTTACACAGGTTCTGGAAGAAGTTCCATATCTGAACACTAAACAGTTATACTTGAATAATGGTCTCTGGTCCCTATACTTTGACGGATCTAAGTCAAAGGAAGGATCTTGGTTTGGTTTCTTATTGATCGATCCCCATGGAAAAAGGTATTTCATTGCTTGCAGGTTGGAATTTGATTGCACCAACAATATTGCTGAATATGAAGCTCTTATTCAAGGGCTGAAAAAAGCAATTGACCTAGGAGCCAAAGCTTTGGTAGTGTTAAGAGACTCTGAGATTATTGTTAGACAAGTACGCAATACTATACATTGCATTGCTGGGCATCTAAGAAATTACCAGGCAGAGGTATGGAATTTATTTCTATCTTTTGAAGCCTTTAACATAAATTCTATTCCTCGTTATCTGAATCAAGAAGCAGATCTGTTAGCTAATGTTGCTTCAAGGTTAATTCAGTCTGAAGGAATGCTTGATGAATCTTTCTCTGTTGAGTTGCTTTTCAGACCCTCCATACCTGATAACATTGTCAATTGGAGAGTCTTTGACCATGATGAGCAGTTGATCGATTTTCTAACCATGAAGGACACTTTCAAAGATGTGGTCATCGATGAAAGGACTCATGATGAAGACCTGTATAACTTTGCGGTAATTCATAAGCCTTGTTCAATTGAGGAATCTCTCAATCAAGTCAGTACTCTTCCCAGATCTGTAATCAAACTTGAGAAATTTTATGATCTAAAGGATAAATTTAAAGCTGCAAGGAATTGTAAAACCAACAGCTCCATTATGCAATCTAAAGTTGTAAATATAGGTACTGAACACAATCCTCAATGTGTCAATTTGGGTAGTGCATGTACTTCCCAAGAAAAAACAGCCTTCGTACGACTCTTCAATGAGTTTAAAGGCATTTTTGCATGGACGTAAGACATTTGATCCAAATATAATGCAACATGTCATTCCCATGAAACAAGAGGCTAAACCTTTCCAACAGAAATTGAGGAAAATGCATCCAGGCCTAGAACCAGCTGTTAAGAAGGAGCTTAATAAACTCCTTGCTGCCAGAATAATTTTTCCGGTATGCCATGCCCAGTGGGTGGAAAATCTTGTTCCCGTTAGAAAGAAAAATGGCGACATCAGGTTATGCGTCTATTTCTGAAATCTAAATAAGGTTTCAGGAAAGGATAATTATCTTGTTCCTCCAATGGAGAAAATCTTACAACAGGTCTCCGGATCTAAAATGTTTTCACTTTTAGATGGTTTCTCAGGATACAACCAAGTGTTAGTGTCCAAAATAGATCAATTGAAAATGACCTTTAAAACTCCTTGGGGAACCTATGCCTATAGAAAGATGTCGTTTGGTCTAATTAATGTCGCGGCTACGTTCCAAAGGGAAATGGATATTGAATTTAGAGGTCTGATTGGTAAATTCATCGTCATTTAACTTGACGATATAACTGTATTCTAAAAAAACAGAGCTGATCACTTAACACATCTCAGGAGAGTCTTTGAGCGTTGCAGGAAATATGGGATCTCCCTCAATCCGAAGAAATCCATCTTTGCGGTTACAGAAGGTAAGTTGATGGGTTTCGTAGTTTCTAAACAAGGTATTAATATTGACCCGGAATGTACCCAGGCTATATCACATATTGCTATGCCCCACTCAAAGAAAACCATGCAGTCATTTCTTGGGAAGATAAATTTTGTTTCTAGATTTATTCCTGGGTTCACTGAAATTGTCAGGCCACTTCAAAAAATGATTAAAAAGGATGCTGATTTTAAATGGTCTACTGAAGAGAAGCAATCTTTTCATGACATCTTAAAAGCTATTGCTGAAGCTCCTACCTTAACAAGTCCAGATTTCTCTAAACCATTTATTTTATACACTTTTGCTTCTGATTCTTCATATGCTGTTGTGCTAACACAGAAAAATCAGGAAAATAGTGAAGCTCCTATCGCTTTTACGAGTTCTGGTTTGAATGGTGCAGAGTTGAACTATCCAGAAGTAGACAACCAAGCTTTTGCTATTTTTAAGTCTGTGAAACATTTCTGGACTTATTTGCTGAAGTCTCATACTAAGGTCATTGTGCTGTATTCCGCAGTCAGAAATCTCTTGGTACAAAAGGACCTGGGTGAAAAGCGAGCCCATTGGGTCACAACACTTCAGGAATATGACCTGGAAATAAAGCCTTTAAAGATTGTCAGGGGACAGGGACTTTGTAAGTTGGAAGCTGGATCTTCAGATGTTTTTGAATTTGATATGCACTCCTTTGGCGAACATTATTTGTTTGAAAGTGAATTTTTTCCGATCTCAGCTCCCTCTAATTCTTGGTATCTTGATATTAAGTTTTTTTTACTACATGGGAACGCCCCTGAACATTTAGATTCCTATATAAAAAGGGATTTGAGATTAATATCTGCCCCTTATCAGTTGATTGATAATATTTTGTTTGGAAAGAATTTCGAAGGAGTTCTCCTTCATTGTTTAGAAAGAAGTGAAGCTGATAATGTCTTGTCTCAATTACACGCAGGCCCAGCTGGGGGACATTTTGGTGGAGAAACCACTGCACATAAAGTACTCAAAGATCGTTACTACTGGATTACATTGTTCAAAGATGCATTTGCCTTTTCCAGGAAGTGTCAGGAGTGTCAGAGGGTAGGAGGCAGGCTTAAGAAAGCAACGTTACCCCTCCAGCCAGTTATTGTTGAAGTCCCATTTCAACAATGGGGCTTGGACATTGTTGGTCCAATCACACCAGCTTCTTCACAGTAGCACAAATATATTTTGACAGCCACAGATTACTTCACTAGATGGGTTGAAGCCGTTCCCTTGCGAGTAGTTAGCTCAAAACAGGTGATATCATTCCTTGATTCTTTTATTATCACTAGGTTTGGTGTTCCTGAATCTTTGATTTTTGACAATGCCACCTATTTTTCTTCTGTAAAGTTAATGGAATATGCATTGGAAAAGGGCATAAAATTAAGATATTCAACTAATTATTATCCTCAGGGTAACAGAATAGCTGAATCTTCCAATAAAAATTTAATCAAAATTCTGAAACACGCGGTGGTTAATCATCATAGGAATTGGCACAACGCCTTATCGAATGCCTTGTGGGCTGACAGAGTGACTCCCAAAGCTGCCATAGTAAATTCTCCCTTTTTTCTGGTATATGGTAAAGAAGCCATCTTGCCTCCTCATCTATTTTTACCCTCTGTACAGCTCTCTCAGTCAGTACAGGAAACAACTTGTTCTGTCATGGAACATCGAATTAATACCTTGCTTAAGCTGGAGGAAGATAGAGAGTTGGCTAGGAAAAAGTTTGACCAACACCAAAAGACTGTGAAACGCTGGTTTGATCGTAGAAAATTAGCCACTAGGGATTTGGAAGTAGGTGACCTAGTTCTGAAATGGGACAAGGAGCACAAAGACAAAGGAAAACACACTAAGTTCCAATGCATGTGGCTGGGACCAATTATTACTACAGAAAAACTTGGTCCTAGCACTTTCAGGTTGCAGACACTGGAGGGTGACATCGAGAACCTTCCCGTGAATGGTCATCTGATTAAGAAATATTTTTGCTGATCCCCCTCAAGGGATTATCCTATACATACCATGTGTGGTGTGCTTGGATTGTGGAGTTTATTAGTGAGTCTATTTGATTTGTTTTCTTTGGTTATATTTTCTCATATTCATTTGCTGCTTTATTTGCGTATTTTTGAGACTAATCAAATTGTCAAACTTCAATTTGATGATTTCTTATCAAGTTTTTGTGATTAATTTGCAAATCATGCACGAAGATCTTACGATCTTGAGAATTGTCACACCGTTTTACGTCTTGAACAGTGAATGGTTTTTCATCGTTCTAGATTTTACCAGAAATTCTTAAATCATGTTGATATTAATTAATAATATGAGTCTCTAAAAATATTTGTCCGAAAGGATTAGGGCAGTACTTGGCGAAGTTATCTATTTAAGTCTTTTACGCCATCCCTTCTTGTAAAGAGAATTAGACTTGCCTCCCCTTCTGCTAAGATAATCTCATTAGAGATTAAATATAACTACATTCTGGCCATGGTTGGATTGAAATATTTTCAAAATAATCTGAAGGATAGAGGGTCTCGTAATGAGCCAGTCTATTCAAGATCATAGGTTTGCATTCAGTAACATTGTCGTTTCCGGTCACCAAGCCTAGACAATGGCCCTTGGAAAAACACTAAGGGATAAAAGGTCTCATAACGAGCCGGTTTATTTATTGTAGTGCAGACTGGTGATTGACATGGTTACCATCTGGTTACCAAGGCAGAATCGTGGCCTTCAGAAATAAAAGAGAAAAAAAAAGGAAAAATGATGATAACAGTTCAGCCTAACCAAAATTGTATACCTATAACTAGCAGATGGGATACTGACATTCTTTGGGCTTTGAAGCAATCCTGTCGAGGCTATGGATGCTTGCTGGTAGCAGGGCTATGCTTATGGTATTGGAATTTTATTTTTCAAAACCAAGCCACTTACTGTTTTACTTCATTTGGGCTTATGTTTGTGAGAAACTCAATTTTTATCAAATAAAAAAAAACAAAGGCGTAAATTTCTGGTAATTTTTAGAAATGTGAAATGCCTGAATCTGTTAAGATGTGAAAATATTGATTTCTGCATAATGGTATACATGAATGATCTAATTTTTTTGATTGCATGGTTTGTAGGTTAAGAAACAGAGATAACTGTTCCGCCCATTCAGTCGCCATCTGTTGTGCCCTTACTCAACAGCCTTAAAAAACATATTTCATAAAACAAAATCCTATTTTGTTTTGATGAAATGTTTGAATTTATTATGGCAAATCTAATGAATCGCCGGCTACTAAAATGGTGCCATTCCGATAGCTACTGAATCTGAGAAATTCCATGTTTTTTAACCTTTGTAAACCAGGGTTAGTGGACAAAACCAATACATTGAAAACATTATTTGGAAATTGGTTCACCTTTCAAATTATATGGTAGGTTTTGGTTTTGTATACTTCTCACCATAAGTCTTCGTTTAATCTTTAGCAATTGATATGTTTTAGGTGTTAATTGCAACATTGGACAAGGTCCTAGAACATCGAATGTTGATTGTTCCATGTAGAGGCATCTTATCTAAAGCTTGTACTCTGACCTTCGAGTCCTGAATAGTCCAAGCATAAATCTTAATCCCGACCTTATATAATATGATTTGTATTGTGACTTATGTTAGTGCATGAAAAGGGTCGAGTTTGATACGATGGTTTGAGTTGTGCTTCATGTAACATATTCACCATTTTTAAAGTTTGATATCAGCATATAGTAAGGTGTAAGTGTTGATGTCCAAGGTTCAATCTATATGGTCGTTTCGACTTATGTCATAACCTCCAAGATCGATCCACATACGAGAAATTGATATGCTATCATTCCACTTGTACTTAACTCTGCAAATCACATTCAATGTCCAATACGTGCTCGGTCTCGTGGATCCCTTCTCATTTGACACTTGTATCATATGCGATGAGTAGTTGTATTTTAGTCACCCCGAATAAATAATGGCAAGATCAGTTCAATCTGGAGTTGTTTGCCAGCATTTCTTATTTTGATTTCCTTGCTGCATTATCATTCCCCTTCATGTCAAATTTTTAGGGTTATTGGCTGCGGTTACTCATGTCGCAGTTGGTTTATGAAAGCATTGGGTTCCATTTTTTATGTCTTCTGCTCGATCTGCACCCTGAGTGCTCACTCTCCAGTTCACTATCACGTTTTGACTTGTGGTGTCTTTTCTGTGCACGGTTTCATGCAGTTGCACAGGTAGCCATGGCTCCTGTGGTTAGATTCGAGCCCAATCACACAAAGATCTTGGATGATAACCCTGAGCTCTTTGCTAAGGTTGAAGAGGTGGGATGGTTGTCGTTCATCCGCAGGTTTACAGATTCAAACCTTGAAGTAATGAGGCTGTTTGCCTTGTTGTTGGCTGATTCTCGGGTGAAGGTAGCTGATCTCCAGTTTAGGGTAGATGAATGTTCGGTTTCTCTTGCCACTGGTTTGTCATTAATAGGTGAATGATGGTTTAAGTACAAGAAGATCGAGGTGACTAAGTGGTGGAAAATGTTGAAGAATCCCTGTCAAGACATGTCGTTCAGAACTGGTGTGTCCCGAAAATACTTTAAGAAAGAGTGGCGACCAGTCTTGGACATTATCCACAGGTACGTTACCTACGAAGGTCGTCTCTCCTCGGCCTATATATATCATCTTCGGTTAATGGCTGTGTTTATCGGTTTTCCTCTTAATTTTCCTCATTATCTAGTCTAGAGTATGTATAAGATGTCCTCGTCCATTAAGAAAGGGCCGAGGAACATTGGTCGTAGTTTTTTTCATCACGGTTTGGTGAGGATATTAATAAAGAGGGAATTGTTAAAACAAAACCGGTCATGGGATGAGTTTGTTGAGTCGAATGGCTTCTTAGCCTTCTATCACTATCAATTTGACTTCCCAAAAGAATGTGTGAGGCATCAAGAGCCTATTCAAGTTCCGGCTTCACCTATATACTCGCCTGTGTCAAACCTTGAAACTTGTGTGAGCCCCAGCGTTTGCAATGACTCTGTTCCCGCTCCTGTAAGTAGCCATGGTACCCCTGTGCCTCCCAAGCACATAAGGAAGTCTTCAAATATGTCCCCTGTGACTCCAAAGCGCAACGCTGACACTTGTACACAGACAGGCAAAAGGCCAAATGCTAAAGTTATTCGTAGGCATACAAGAAGTATGGTTAAGGGTCGTAATATGAAGCCTCCCGTGAGCAATAGCGTTCATGTTGAAACAGTCATGCTAGACGACGAGGAACAGAACCCTGTTTTTCCTGATGATGGTCATGACATCGAGCATGAGTTTATCCTGAACCCTACAGATGATAGTCCTTCTGTGTTTGATAAGGATCTTCAGGTTGATCCCGTGGTTGATCCTCCAGTTAAATACAAGTCTGTAGAAGCGGATTTAATAGGTTATTATTGAACTGGTAATATGATACACCCGTTGTTTGTAAACTCGTTGTTGGATAAGATACACAGGATGGAGGCAGAAGTGACTGAGATGGTTGTACAACATGATTTTATGAAAGCAGAGAACCAAAGGCTGAAAGAGAAGGTAGATTCAGGCGATAAGTCTTTGCTGCGTTTAAAAAAGCAAAAGAATAGGTTGATTCGGAGGGTCCTTAAATTGCAAAATGAAAATCATAAGAATGAAGAGAAAGTACGTGAGCTCAATGCTCAAGTCATGCTAATGAAATTCAAGGGTCAGTCATAGAATCCATCAAGTGGTGTGAACATTTAGGTTTTTAACGCTCCTGTTCAATTATAACGTTTTGGGCGCACACATTACTATATATATGTATGCTTAAGAAGATTTCAGGTTTTGAATTTATGATCAAGTTGATAATCAAGTTTTTGTTACAGGTATTGCTGTGTATTGATTTTTTCATTATTTAGTTTGTTTTATTTCACTTTTGTGTGTGTTTTAATTATATTTCTTTTCTGTGTAGTATCGTAGGTAATATTGTAGATGCTCTGTTTCGGGTTTTGATGATCGCTTACCTTCTGGATGATCCCCAGATAATCAGGAATGAATCGATTGGCAAAGACTGTTTCCTAGGTGTCACTATATTGTTAGTGCCTTTTTCGTTTTCTATGATTTTGTGCCATGAACCGAGTCTCTCCAATTTTAAAACATTATAACGTATATTAAAAATGACATGTTTCACTTGTCATTTTTAACGAAGTGGTTATGATTTCGATTTTATGGTTTCCGGTTTTATAGAACCATCTCTCTGTGAGATTGGATGTATTTAAAATAGACATGTTGGTACTAGGAAGGGGGGTCGATAGTGGGGAAAAGGATAAGACAAGACCACTAAAACTTTTACTGTGACTTAAGGCAATTTTTTGTCAACAGCTACAGCACTCTTAACTGGTGATATTATTATATATATTTACTGTATTTATGCTTTGCAAATGTATTTATGATGTCATTGATCTTGTTACCTTTTCTGCAATATTTATGTTTATCATGATTTCTTTTATGAATTATGCTAATACATCACGTATAATTATCGACTTATGCTGGTTTTGATTTGCTGATATATATCATATATTGAATCTAGTGTTGGCATCATTTTATATGTGACATACGTGTTTACTATGTGATCTCGTTAGAATTCTGAATTTCTTTTGGATATTTTTCAGAGTATCAACACAGTAGTCTTATTGGTAAATTTGATTCCAGGTTAATATTTCTACGCTCTTGATCAGGATAGGATTTAGAGTAAATTAATACTATCCTTTTAATTATTTTATAGAAAATCCATTGCATCAGATTTTTATATTTATACCGCTGTCAGGTTATTTTCTGATTTTGTGATTAGTGTACATGTGTTTATAATGTATTTGTTGTAATTCATCTAACATGTTAATATTCAATTAACCATTTATTCTTGTATTATAAATTAATTGATTGAGTAGATTAATTTTCAATGATTAATTTCGTAATATACTTGATTAACCAGTAATTATATTAACTAGTGTTTCTCTGTAAATTCATAGGGTTAGTATAGATTAAATTAGCTTACTTTTCTTGTTTTTGAGTTTTCTTTTGTAATTAGGAATAGCTTAGGAAAGGCAATAGGGCCTTAATCCCGTCAGAGGCAGCTACATAATGACTGGGAGTATCTCAAAAACTCTTGGATCGGGTTGTCTCTCAGTTGAAACTTGTGCCAATTTCGGCCCATCAATAGCTATCTATTTGCAACTCCTTTGAATCCGAAGCTATTTGATTTATATGGAAATCCCTTTATTGTGCACCAACATTGTTCAATAATATGGCATGGAGGTTCCCCATGTCATTCCTATTGTTAAAGAATCCCCAAAAGTTGTGTTAGACCAATTTTGGTCATCCCCCAAGAAAGAAATGAAATGGACATGGAAATGTACGTCAACAAAGAGTAAGAGCTACTCACAATGTTGAATCTTAAGCTTCTACCATATTTATACCAATTTCTAATTATTTTTTCCAATTTTTATAGTTTCTATTCTCAAATTAACTTTATCATGATTTAAATACAAATTATATATTTTTTAATTTACTTTCAATTTTATTATTATAAAATTGTTTTATAATTATATTAATTTTTTATATATTTAAAATATGAAATATATTAATATTAACTATTATATATATTAATTGTCGAATAATTAGCAGGCCATGGTGTTACAATGTTAGAATGGTTAAAACAATGAAAAAAAGGATGTCATTCCTTTTAAGGTATGAAGGATGAAAATAAGGTAAATATTTTACATAAGAATAGCAAAGAAGCATGCATGATGTTTTGTGCAGAGGTATCCTAGGGCCTGGCATGTAGACTTCCCCATCTCCTCCCAAAATGATGATGGAAGGAAGGAGGAATGTAACACTTTCCTCTTTCTAAATGAAGAGGTGTATGATCCACTCTATTCTTCTAAAGGCAGTGTAACTGATCATCACTACCCATGTAGTATCTCACAGGAAGTTTGTTGCATCTCTCTGAAGGAGGTAAGATTGCATGACATAGTGCAAGGCCATTTGTCTTCTGAGTATCAGATGGATCTCCAATCATCTTCCTAGCTTCGCGTTAGGGAGTAGGGGTTGGATCTACATTTGAATTAACCTAAATCTCAATCTCATAAACTGATACAACTAGTTCTACAATACAAGTGGAAACTGTAAAAGAAGTAGATGGAATGTTTTTACCTTCCCTTGCAAGTGGCTACTTAGAGTGCATTGGTTCTGAAAATGGCATGAAGTGTGAGAACTCATATGTATTGGAGGCATGATTTGCAATACCCTTTGCTATCATCTTCCCAGTAGAGATATATGTGATCTCCAATGAGTCAGGACCAAATATAACTCGCTTTGGAAAGCCAGTATGATTCATTTGGTATACAAATAAAATATTTGTAGCTAAGGAGGAAACGTAAAGCACATCTTTGAACTTTCCATGTTCAAGCTTGATAGAACCTTTTCCTTTGGCTCGAATTTGACTGTTATTTCCCATATGAATACTAGAACCATCAAAATACTACAAGGAAGAGAATGATTATCTGGAGGCAAGCATATGATTGGAAGCTCTAGAATCAATGAGGAAGGAATGTGTTGTTGAGCATCTAGCCTTCAGTGCATGGCATGTCTCTTCATGTTCCTCAATTTCTTCTCTATGGTCAGCCTTCCTTGTGCTAGCAGGTACATCAATGTTATGTTTCTTCAGAAGAAGGTCCATCTCATCAATTTCTCTTCTCATACAGGATATTTTTGAATGAAATCCCTTCCCATTGTAAGAACAGAGTGTATTTCCTTTTCCATTTGTCTTACTTCTATTCGAACCTAAAGGCTCGTTTGAAATTTCTTTCTCCATGGGAGACTCATCCTTTTGCTTCCCTTTCTCATTCTCTACCTTAGGTACTTCAAAAACCAGTGCATGATCTTTGGAAGATCGAATGATCCCCATGTGGATCAACTTGTCATGCTCCTGGGTGAGAGATTAAATTTGGTGAAGAAGTCATTTAGTGTTTCGAAATTGGTTGGATGAAGGGAAATCAGCTCATTCTATAGCTGATAGATCCTTGGGTCATCTTGCTTGTCAAATAAGGAAGCAATCTTATCCCAAACCTTCTTAAAATTCTTCAATCCATTAATGTGGAAGAGAAGATCTCGAGAGATTGAGAGGCACAAGCAGCCATATGCTTCATCAAGCCTATTCCAGTATTTTTCTTTGTCAACATAATGAATTGGCTCTGCCTCTATCTCCATTGTGAGTCTAAAGAGTCTTTTAGAGTGTAGCTACATCTCCATGTCCTCCTTCCACTGGTGGTAGTTGAAAGGAGTGAGAATCTCCATTCGAGGGGTCCGTTTAGAATGTAATGAAGGAGACTGAGGTATTGTAGCAAATGCAGTGAAGGAGATTAAGCTGCTTGTAGCGAATGCAGTGAAGGATACTTATAAACCTGTAAATCACACAACCAAATAGGCAAACTAAGGTCAACAGTCTATAATTTTGGAATTTCCTTCACACCCAGCTTAGTTGATCAACGAAGCTTGATAAACAATTCAATTGCTTGGGCTATTAAGTGGTAAATTCTGCGCTTTTGGTGCAGTATGGGAAGGAGCGATTTTGCTCAATTTTTTTTTATCCAACTATGAATCTGTAGTTGGAGAAGTGCCTTGTCCTGTCGGGGCTGTGATACAATATAAAATTGAGCACATAGATCTATGGAAAAACACACAACTCATAATATAGATCACAATATTTTACTTAGAAATTGAAGAATGAAACAATGCAAAAATGGCTTGCAACTGTGAATGTTTTTTATTAATCAAAAGTAATTAGATAATTAATTACAATGAAGTACAATGGATAAATAACCTCATGCAATTTGAATCCATGTGAGAAAATTTGAATTGGTTTGACTCTACTTGACTGAATGGTTAACTAACCTTGTCTAAATCATTATCGAATTTCATCGAAGTTCAAAATCCACACTTAAGTGTCTAATTAAGTGTTGGATAGTCTAACTGACTGAGGTAGGTGAGTAAATGCGCCTCACCTACATGCAACCATGCAAACCTAGCACTAGCTGAGTAGAAATGAGTGTAACATACTAGAACTGAATGTAACTGACTCCTAACTGAGCTTGACTAGTCACCAACTGAACTCAACTAATGGAGGTTGGTATCACACTCCCAGTGGCTCATAATTTGTAGGGATTGATCTAGAAGGATCCTAAATTGATGCCTGCAAGTGAAATCATTGGAATTTGTCCTTAATTAGTGCTCCATACACTTTATTAATTGGTTCATGTGCCCCAATTAGGCCAAGTAGACCCAATGGTACTAGTGACTAAAAATAGACTGAAAGGACTCCCGATTTAGACATAAATGATCAAATTGGAAAAGGGAGGATTATAATCCTAACAAGAATAAGGATCCTAAAGAAACTTATTCGAAGAATAAATAGAATCAACAGACTTCCGAAGGAGCCTTCGGCTCTAAGAAAAAGAATAAGTTCAAGTGTCCCTATTGTATGAGGGGTTTTCATCAATAAGACTCGTGGATGAAGAAGACCATCGACTAGATGAAACTTTCTATGTGTACAAAAAAATATTTCACTTCCACAAGGTGTAGATATGTCTGATGATTAAGAGAATACTGAAGAACATGAGATATGATTGCATGTAAGCCTCTCTCCATTGAAGGGTTATTTGATAGATTTTGGAGCATCCAACCACATGGTTGCCTCCAAGAATTCCTTCATCACTTTCCTTCTATCAGGAATACCTAGTAAGCATATGGGATATGACTCTAAAATCCCAGATGTTGATATTATTTCAGATAAAATTCAGCATGCTGAGTTCATACCCTCTCCTACAGAAAAGAAACTTGTTGAAGATGAAGATGAAGCAGAATTTCCCCTACAGTCAATTTGAATTGAATAATTTATCCTTGCAGTGACTCCTTCTCTTGCTACTTTAGAAGTGTATGAGATATCTGATATCTCATCTCCTCACATGGATTATCCATAAGAATACATTTGAATATATTCTTTTTAATAAAAACACTCCTTCTATTCTTTGCAAAAATTCTCCAGTGATTCTTTAAATTTTGTGCATAGTTTACCAGTGGTTGTTTCAGAAAACGTAGAGGAATTTGATTTCTCTATATATAATAATGTTGTTGGTGCGAATACAAGTAATACCATGGATATTGTGGAAATAATATCAGAATATAGGAGTGATCCATTCACTCTCATTAATCAAGAGTTTCCAGTAAATTCCTACAGAATTGCATGCACCAAAAATCAGAATTTTGAAAAAGGAGAAAATTGTGCATCTACCATCTCGATGGAGCACAATTTTGGATCTGATATTAACCTTTTTGGATCTGATTTATTTTATTATATGATAATGTTTGGTTCATGTCTTAATATTCAAAATCATTTCGTATTTATTGTAACTGGTTTCATCAATTTTGGTGTGACAAATAAAGCACCGCAAGTCTTCTTAAATTTTGTTGTTGAGGATTCGATGTTAGTTCTATCTTATGAGTTTGCTGATATTAAATTTTTTGAATTATTGGTTATTTATGAATAAATATAAGATTATGGAGCTCAATCATTCACTCTCCATAGTCCCAATGCTTCTCGACCTTTAGCCGCATGCTCATCTCCTCACAGAACTAGTAAAGAGGAAGACATTTTGCATCCACCTGGACACTTGCTTCTAACATTTGGAGATGATTGTAACACTCATGGTTTGTTTTTCAAGGCTGAAATATATCAGTTTTAGGTTGTTCTGCACATGGTTAGAATTATCAAGAAATTTTTCTCTCTCATCAGTTGATTTCAGTTGCTCTACATGGGTCCATTTTTCACCGTGCAACTGTTTATATTTCTGATTCAGCTGAGTACATTATTCTTATTCCAAAGAGGAAGATTCCTCTAGAAATAAGCATTTTTTTTTTATTCAGAGGTTCACCTACACAAAACAACTAAGATACTGCATTTGCTTTTGCATAGTGCTGCATATAGCAGCACAAATTTTCTCAAGTTTTTATTCAAATTTTGTATTCCTTGTTATTTTGAGGGGGAGGGGGAGGGGAGGGGGGGGAGTTGATGAGGTTTTCCCCTATTTCCTCGGTTGTATTAAGAAACATTATGTATTTTTAGATTTTAATTGGGTGACTTATGGCCTTGTTTCTAGGGCCCACAATTTTCAAAGTTAGGATTTAGGGGGGGTGTTAGGATTATTAATCCTCCCTTGAACATACTATCTATTTATATAATTTATCCTAACTTAGGAGTCTTAATTAATTAATTGGGTCCACTTGGCCTAATGGGGACACATGTACCCATTACTAGAGCATGGGGAACACTGCTAGAGGTTAACTGCCACTTATTGCATGTGCATGCATCAATTTGGGCACCTCCTAGACCAATCCCTACATTTACATTTTAGGAGCCACTGGGAGTCCCAGCACCAACCTCCATCAATCAGTTGGAGTTGGAACTAGTTAATCTTAGTTAGATTCCAGTTACTTTCAATTATATCACAATCAGTTAGCTAACTCTAGTTATGCATGGCTAATGCATGGCTAATGCATGGCTGCATGTGGAGTAGGAACGTTTTCCCACCTACCACCTCAGTTAGAGTGAGTTAGCTGGTTATTACTGACTGTATTAGTTGGTTAGACATCTAGGAGTTAATATTTGGAATTCGGTATTGATTAAGACACCCTGAGTTAGCTAGTTAGTTAAGTAAAGTCATATATAATTGGTAGATTTGAATTTCTCCCTAATGCATTTGAATTCTTCCTTTATGTAAACTATTGTAACACTGGATTTAATTAATGACAATGATATTGTAATTACCTAAGCTATACTCATATGTTTCCTACGTGGTTTTTTTTGTTTAGTGTGTATCTTCATACTCCTTTTACTGCAATAATAATTTGAAACTAATTGCTTGAATATCTAAATGGCACAACAATTCTAAGACATATCTCATATGTACGATAAAGGTTCCCTATGTATGCAGTTCTAAGATAACCTCGATTACAATGCATGGAACTTGAGAATTAGAGGAAATTACTATGAAATTAAACTTTGAATTTAGACATTAGACCATTTCATGCCTGGTGAAAAACATATGTTGTGTTGCTAAGCTTGAAACGGACATGGCGTATGAAAGATGACAAGCGTTTATAGACAATTGTTTGATATGAAAGTGTGAAAACAATAAAGTAGAGGCCAAAAGAGAGTCACATAATAATTTAAAATAATCCTTAAAATGGTGACCATATCACAGATGCAATATAAGGATTCATTATGTAGATCCTTTATGTTTATCTAGTTCACTTGTTATCCCTAGGAAAATGCATACCAAAAGTTGGTCGGAATTGTGAAGAATCCAATCGTAGGGCGAGGAAGGATGCGACGAAAAAGCACAAGAGTAAGTCGAATCCCAAAATTCGACATGTTTTGAGGAAACAAAAAATATAAGGGAGAGTTAATTTAAACTAAATATTCTATTTTAGGAATGGAATTAATTGTAACCTAGGTTGTTAATGCCTTTATGAATGTAACAAGATTTATTGGGGTAGTTATAACAACCAGTTGACTGTCAGTTGAAAACTGGTTGACGGTTGGAACAATAAGTGTAAGGTGTATATAGGATCGATCCAAGCTGTGAGTGGATGATTGCTAAATGCATGTATTCATTGATTGATCCTAATGGAGATAAAGTATTCTAGTCGATCCATGAGTTGTGTGATGATGACCTTGTTAGAAAATAGGACCGCATAGCAATAAAAAATATATAGTTAAATCATTAGAGAATATGAAAAACACATTAAACACATTACAAAGAGACACCTATATAATGTGGTTCACCCAAACGATGGGATACTTCCACAAAGAAATTGCCAGTCCTTTTATTACCGTCCACAAAGTTGAAGGGATACAACCTGCAGCAAAACTATTGCACTTCCTCTTCACGAACTCATAGTCTCTCTTACACAATCACAGAGATTGTTTTCAACGTAATAATACCATACACAGTTGTGTTACAATGATTTATTTTATAGGGGAAATACCATGGGAAAATACTACGGTTAACCCAATACCATGGGTCCGCAAAATAGTTTTCCAACACACATCCCAAAAACAATTCTCGAAAGTACACCTGGGGTACAAACACAACTGAATAATATCTCTGGATTTGGAAGATCGAGCTCCACAACCAACAGACCTTACCAACTTTAGAGGTCGACAGATAGGTCAACAGAAAGAATAAAGAAAGCATGAGAGCATGAAAAAGACAAAGAACTCATCCATTGTACAGAATATTCTGAGAGAAGTATGCAATCTATGTGCTCAGACAAAAAGCGTTCCAAATATTACTTATTCCAGATGAAGAGCACTTTTGTGGTTTTTCCCGTATGGGTTTCCACGTTAACTATCTTTTTCTTTGATGCATGTAAGTATTATGTTTGAATGTTTATGTGTTTATCCCACTTATATTGTGGAATTCCAAAAATAACTAAGATTTAGACATGTATGATCTATATAGCTTGCATGTGTCAATAGTTCTATATAATTTTTATATGTTATGAAGGTGTCCAAAGATTGACCTTCTGTCTTGTTATGTTGAAAATAATCCATTCATATGTCTCGATCAAACTTATGTTTATTTTTTATATGAATAAATCCCCTTCCATAACTGTGGAAACTTGGTTCTAGAATTCCCCATAGATATCTTGGGTGAGACCTCAGTTGCTTTGCAAGTGTTGACGACAAAGTTACACTCTGTCAAGATGATATCTTGGGATTTGTTGTATAAATAAGGAAAGTTGAACCATGTTTAGTGGAATCAAATCCAACAAAGACCAAAACCATTGTGAAGGGGACATTTTTTGGCACTCAACTAAACCAAAGATGCAAGAGTGGGACAATTAGAAAATAAGAGAGTTTTCATAGGTAGAAAGTGAAGGATCATGACTGAATCTAATAGAATGGTTAGAAATATATATTTACCTAGATATTCACAAAACTTTCTTTAGTACATTTCCCATTCCAATGCATCAATGGTTGTCAAAGATAGTGACCGAGAGAAAAAAAAATTCAAGGCAGAGAATCCACTGTGTGGAATACTCAGCTAGTTGAATGATCGGAAAAGGTCAATAATACTATATCTAGGGTTTTCAATTTTTTGGTTGATAGCGTATTGGAGGAATATATTACTGATATTGGAATATATCAAAACAATAAGATTATACAGTGAGAGAGAAAGAGAATTCTTCCAAGAACCTTAAGGTCATTACTTGAAATATCTAAACTCATAGATAAATATGATGTCCTATGAAAAAGGGATCTTGAGGATGGAGACCAATGAGTAAGTAATTGTGTAGGGAGGATATAGGTGATGTCTCAAGAAAGACATGAAAAAGATGGACCAGAGTGAGTTGAGATATTCTATGTTGATACTAGGAATGAGCAAGAGGGTGGTTTCCTAAGGAGTGGAAGGAGATTTCAGTCAGGAAAGAGAAGAAGTACTACAGAAAGAAGAGGGTGTTGTATCGTGACCAAACTAAGGGACTATGAATTGACGCCACACCTCGATGAATAATATTGCAACGAAGAGGAAGAATATTGGCTTATCTTTGAAGAAGGAGAGGGAGTACCAGATCCAAACCAGGACTTAGACATACCCATGACCCCACATACATATCAAACAATTGAGGTAAGACCTAAAAGTGCATCGAAGTGTGGTTTTGAAAATCATAGTAGAAGTAATAGTCGAGATAGTAGTCATGGAGTTCCTATTAGAGGGACATTTAACTCAAATTCAATAATACCCCAGATAAACAGAATTCGAGGGAATGAAATAAAGTTACCTATATTTAGTGATAATTGGTTGGAAGACACTGAGCAACATTAATTCATGTGTGAAGATGTATGGATAGTGAGACAGGTCTAGGATGAGGCTGTAAAACAAGTCCAAATTATCACAACCTTTAGGGGTCGTGCTCTTGACTAGTATATGAAATTTAATGTTGTTCTCTTAGGGTTCCTAAGAAGTCATTGGATAAGATCCAAATTGGACTAATTGAAGAATTCACAAAACCTAAGTCTAAGTCACATTGTATCATAGAATTAAAAGAAATTAAGAAATTTTCAACTGAGTATGTTTGGGACTTTGATCATATATTTAAGACTCTGATGGCTAAGGTGAGTTTCCATATGTTGAATATTAAAAATATATAATGGTTTATTGTGGAAATCCTACCACATATCCATGTTCCCTCGACACACCAAAATATTGTATCCAAGAGTGAATCTCTTGAGCTTGCTATGAAATTGGAAGCTTCATCGGTTGGAGAAACTAGCACAGGAATGCTGCAAATACAGTCACAGCTTTATAATCTAACGTTCCAATTACAAGATATCAAGAAAGGAAAATAAATTCAAGAATATGTCAGTTGTATAAGATGTAGAACTTAAGGCCATCATAAATATTCATGTCCATATTTCTTGAATTTTCATGCATTAGGAGCATCGAACCCAATAAATTCAGAAGGAACGCCTTGCTGTAGAATTTTCAAAACAAGAGGTCATCGGTAAGAGGAATGATTGTATCTACACAATATAGTAAGTGCACCTTCAAGATTAGTTTGTAAATTTTGTAGATATGTGGGTCACTGTGAGAAAGATTGCAAAGCACACTAGTTGCTACAAGAAATACAGTCGACACATATTTGATGAAAAATGATGAAAAAATGCAAGCCCAGTGAGCTCATGCACAATACGCTCAACCGAGGGGGGGGGTCCTTTTAGGGGCTGAGGACGAGGAGGATGATTTTCTCATGGAAGGGGCCACTTTATTTTTTATAATTGTGGATAGTTGGGACATTTTTACAAAGACTATATTAATCCCACACCGACGTGTTTATATTGTAAATAATTGCACCAAACTGTTGAGGAATTTATGCAGCTTATTTCTAAATGGAAGGTCAGAAAGCTAGGAAATCAAAACCACCCTCAAAATGCAAATCAAAATATTGATAAGCTTTGTGTCAAACCTCAAGAACCTAATATTGTTGTCCTAACAACAGGAGGTGTTGCGAATGGAGGAGATCAAGGAACACCATGCATAACTCTAAGAGTTTGACAAAAAAACACAAAATAAAGTGTAATTTTACATCAAGAAAGAAAATGGAGTGTTCATTGATGCATGTGATCAGTTAATCAACATAAATCAGGTGTCGACATCTTCTCTTGTCCTAGTATTGGATGATGGACCAATCCTAGAAATGCCTCAAATATTTGAACAATTATTCCAAAGAAATTCAAGGAAGAAGGTAAGAAAGTTGAAGAATTCATTTATAACTTGCTTAGCACTTATAGAATATAAGGATGATGTGGTACAACTATCATCTTTCGTCGAAGAAACTCAACCAAGTGTGTGACCAGAGAGAAAATTTAACTAAAATGGTAAAATACAGAAAAATAGCTATGAGTTAAGAATGAATGCCTAGATAGGTGATTATGATATGGATTTTATCATACTAGACTTGGGGTTAGATGTTAATATTTTGACAACAAAAACCTTGGAAAGCATTGGAAATTTGAGACTTGTATGGTCTCTTGCTCAGTTCTATTTAGTCAATCAGTGGAATTCCTTACAAATTGGTCTACTAACACAGGTTCCTGTCGAAGTGGAAGGACTCCAAACCTATGCATATTTTGAAATCATATACATTATTGATGATATGAACATGTATCTTGCACTTTATAGAATATTATCATTTCAAGACACTGAGCTACGAGTGATCGCTCCAGTTGATCCTCTACAAGGCTATAGATATGTTGAGAAAGTGAACAATGAAGGAGAACAAGGATATTTGGATAATATTTATAATATTTCCTCTACAATGGATGACGATTTCAATCTGACAGCTGATGGTAATCTGAGGTGGAAAATTATTATCTCCTATATGTCATTCTTTGGAGAGGCTTTGGGGAACTTGGAGAATCGAATACTTGAAGTGTTGATGCAAAAGTGTTCAATAATCATGAAATATGTGTGATAGGTATGTACTGAGGTATGTGATCTACCTACATATGAAGGATTACCTAACTTGGATACATTTCTTACAGAGTTTGAATAAAATGTGTTGGAACCTCAACGCTTGTTAGCATTGGATGTTGCATTAAAGGATACTCCTACCAAGTGGTGGGTTTCTCATAAGCAGTCTATTTCATAATGGCCTAAATGTGGATGGTTTCTAGAAATCATATTTGGTGAGAATATGTCTTATACTAGAAGAAAATATACGTGATTAACAAATGCTATCATGCATACTAAAAATTGTTGTGTGACATGCAAGACATCACCATGACAAGAATGGGTTCATCATTTTATACATACTTTGTAGATGGTACTGAGAAACTGGTACATGTTGGTTGAGTTATGAAAACAGATTGTAGAATGGGAAGAGCTAGCTACCAGTTCCACACATACTTTTAGCTTTGCTAATGATAGTCTGACAATTGATGTTTCTCTACATGTTATAAGAACCAATATTTTTGAAGACATCCATGTTTTGATGTCGACATTCCCTTAGAACACCGTGGCATTTCAGAACTGGATGCAATGCCATAACATAACCGAAAAACATGGTGATGATGATCCACATGACATACATATTCTATAATATGAGGGTAGTCGAATAGTGGAGGGATCGGGATTATCAAATGACAAATATTTGAATCCCCTCAGAATGAATAAGGTGAATATTAGTTCTATGGAAAATCCAAAATTCGTCAATATTGGAGACTATTGGGATGATTAGAGAGTGGGGAAAATTACAGACTTATTACATGAATTTCAGTTTTTATTCCCTACTAAGTATTCAGTGATGAAGGGGATTATTTGTGATCTAAGATAAATGAAAATTCCCATGAATCCAAATGCAAAACATGTCAAGCAGCAATAGGATAGACTCGGTGTGAGATATAAAGAGAAGGTTGAGGTAGAGTTAGGCAGAATGCTAGATGCAAGTATTATAGAAACTATCGAGGAATATGAATGGATTAGAAATGTGGTGGTTCATGATAAGAAAACTTGTGAGTTCCACATCTATGTTGACCTGCATAAATTAGATTCCTTCCTCCATGATCCATTCTCGACCCTATTCACATATGAAGTATTGGAGAGCAGTGAAGGACAAGAAGTGTCATCATTTACTAATGAATTTTCTTTCTACTATAAGATAATAATTGCAAAAAAAATATTGGTACAAGATAAACTTTGCAACATAGTGGGGATGCTCCCAATACATGGTAATGCCTTTTGGACTCAAGAATGCCCTTGCTATTGTTTCTAGAATAGTAGTAGTTTCTTTTAAATATTTCATCCATAAATTTATTGAAGTATATTTTGATATTGGACAATCTATGGGATAGTTAAAAATCATATTGAGAATGTTAGAATGGTGCTCGACTAATGTAGATAGTTCCATATTTCTCTTCACTTGAAGAAGTGTGTTTTTTGTGCTCCTTTTGGTATCTTGTTGGGGCATGTGATCTATCAAT
This sequence comes from Pseudotsuga menziesii, assembly GCA_001517045.1. Taxonomy (NCBI): domain Eukaryota; kingdom Viridiplantae; phylum Streptophyta; class Pinopsida; order Pinales; family Pinaceae; genus Pseudotsuga; species Pseudotsuga menziesii. The sequence continues at coordinate 720,621 of LPNX010124195.1, read as the reverse complement.
ATGGAATATTGATAGACCCTACCAAGATTGTGATTATTATTGAGATACCCCACTGACAATAGTTAAATATTGGAGAACTAAGTTAGAGCATACTAGGTATTAAAAAAAAATTGCCTAGGGATATGCTGAGGTTACAACTCTAATGGAAAAGTTGTTAAAGAAAGATGTTAAATTCCAATGGAATGAGATTTGTCAAGAGATTCTAGATGTTCTTAAAGACAAGATTGTCTCAACACTTATATGTTGGTATTTCCATACTGGAAAAAAGAATTTCATGTTAGAGATTGTACTGTTGCAATTTTTTTATTTTACCATGTCAAGACTCGATTTGGATGCGCAAAAATTTTGATAACTGATCAAGGTACACATTTTGTTAATCGATTGATTAGCAAACTAACCAAGGAATTTTATATTTTTCACTGGAATACAAAGTTATATCACCCACAAGAAAATGACGGTGTTGAAGCATTTAATAAGATATTGGAGAATGCATTGAAAAAAATATGTGATGTTTACACGGATTATTGGGATGGTAAAATACTTGTGGTATTATGGGACTATCACACAACCTAAAAATATTTCTAGGATAGATTCCATTAAGATTGGTGTATGGACAGGGTGTTGTCATTCCATTAGAATATATTGTACCTAGTCTTAGAATTGATGTGACCACTAAAATTACATATGTTGGTGCAATAGAGGAAATATTGTCATAGCTTGTAAAGTTGCAAGAAGATCACTTTGTCATAGGCTAACATCAGCATGTCAAGAATGAGTGACAGAATACTTGGCATGACCACCATATTAAGCCTAAACATGTCACTAATTTTTTCTTCCTATATGAAAGTAAATTTTTGAAGCATCCTCGAAAGCTTTGAGCACACTCGTTGGGACCATATGTCATCACTGATATCACTGATGGAGGTGCAGTATAGTTACATAATTTATATGGTGCACCCTTAAAAGGGCTAGTGAATGGAAGTGTGATAAAACCTTATTAGGATAATTGTACTTCACTTGACTAAAAATGATAATGATAATAATAATTGGAAGTTTTGTCTAAACAAATTTTGTCGCAAGTGTACAATGTTGTCACTGACTATATGTCTATTGTAAATGATAGTTCAGAGGTATTTAAGTTGAGGTAACAGAAGATTTCAGAGCCATTCCTTTTTGTCACATCGTCAAATAATGCATAGTAATTAACTATTGTCATGATTTTTCCCCATGCGACAAAATTTTCCACCACCTTTTCCATTTTGGTAAACCCACATGAGAGAACGAATTCCTACATGTGTAAACCTAGTTTGTCTTTGTGGTAAAGTCTATTCATTCATTTATATCCAATTGACTAATTTCTTGAGCTCAACTATCTATCTGCAACTCCTTTGAAGCCGAAGCTATTTGATTTATATGGAAATCCCTTTATCGTGCACCAGCATCGTTCAATAATATGGCATGGAGGTTCCCCATGTCATTCCTATTGTTAAAGAATCCCCAAAAGTTGTGTGGGACCAATTTTGGTCATCACCCAAGAAAGAAATGAAATGGCCATGGAAATGTGCCTGAACAAAGAGTAAGAGCTACTCACAATGTTGAACCTTAAGCTTCTCCCATATTTATACCAATTTCTAATTATTTTTTCCAATTTTTATAGTTTCTATTCTCTTATTAAATTTATCATGATTTAAATACAAATTATATATTTTTTAATTTACTTTCAATTTTATTATTATAAAATTGTTTTATAATTATATTAATTTTTTATATATTTAAAATATGAAATATATTAATATTAACTACTATAAACTTGTTATATATATTAATTTTTAAATAATTAACAGGCCAGGGTGTTATAATGTTAGAATGGTTAAAATAATGAAGAAAGGATGTGATTCCTTTTAAGGTAAGAAGGATGAAAATTTGGTAAATATTTTACATAAGAATGATGAAAAAAGTAAAAATAACCTATTTCATTGTAGAATAGGTTGATGTCAAATTGATATAATAATATATTTATTGAATTTTCAAAAGTAACATATTAGAAGCAATTAAATGTTAATGTATATCTTTGAATATATATATACTATTCATTGAATTTGTAAAAGTAGTTGATTTTGAAACTGATAAATGTTAATTTATATAATAATACATATTATTCAGATTAAAAACATTTGCAAATGAGTGACCCAAAGGTTATTAATTATTAATCTAATTCAAAAAAATAAAATGTCTCGCCAATTTTACAAAGAAATGATTGCCAATTTTACAAAGAAATGATTGAAAATAGTACTTATTATTCAGTTTCAAAAACATTTGCGAATGAGTGACAGAAAGATTATAATTATTAATCTCATTCAAAAAAGTAAAATGTCTGACCAGTTTTACAAAGAAATGATTGAAAGTTTAAAATAAGTCAATTCCAAACGTATGTAATTCAAAAAAAATGTCGTTCTTTATAAAAGCTGACCAGTTTTACAAAGAAATGATTGAGTAAATTCCAAAAATGTGTGATTCATTTTGATTGTGCGAAAATGCTACAAGGTATAGAAAAATGAATAAAACCATGATGATAAAAAACCTGAAGATCTAATGGCCTTATTATCAGTCCTTTATTCATGGCATCCTCTATTTATAACATCAAGGATATTACCAAAATCTGAATGTCCATAATAACTTTGTTAAAAATATCCTATTAAAGGTTGGGAATAGTATGTAGCCAGCATTTCCCAATAGCTATATTTTGTCACTTCCTCCAAACCTGATTACAGACATTTGCCATCTTTCCCCAACGGAATTGAAGGTATGTTTCAGCTACTGATTCTGCATTTCCACGTTCTGTGGAGCTGTTGAATCTAATCTCAGTCCAACCTCTGGATCAAATGTTCCATCCAGTTTCTTTTCTTTGAGACTTGGTTGCTTCCAATAGATAAAATACAACACGATCTGGCATGTGCCTAATGGTACGCCAACTATATTTGGACACTGCATTCACCACAGTACGGTAAGAAACTCATTTTTACACGTGAATTTGTAAATATAGAGAGAAAGGTGCTGTATATGATGTTACCGCTAAGATGTAGTTCTTGTCGAGGAGGAAATAAATCATCCACAGAAAACTATTGATAAGTGCGAAAATGGAGAAAGAGATGGGCATAAACTCCACACTTTTAGTCCGTATCACCTGTCGCTGTGTACAATATTTCACAATGGGGGTAAAGTCAAAAGACGCATTTAATGGAGATTCCACTAAGCAAATGTGACAAAACGCCATGGGATTAAGATACTTACAGCAATAGAAAGTGGAGAAGCATACATAACAACAGTGGCAATCATCCCTGAAGTCCCGACTAGCATTTTCCTATGCTTCTTATCATCAAGAGCAACCAAAGAAACTATTGATATTGACGCAAACACCATTATTACACCCACAAATGTTCTCACCATTTCTAACTGCACAACAAACAAACAATTCAATATATTCATAAAACCCTATGGTATCCTCGTCAATTTGCGTAGCAGCTGTGAGATTATTAGTCTAAAGTAGGTAGTAAACTCATTATAAGAGAACTAAACTATTTGATCCGGTCATGAATATCATTACTAAGGAACGAATTACAAGAAAATATAAGAGTTGAAGCCTACCTTGGCTTTCTTTGGAGCATATTTCAGATAGATGCAAACGAACACAAACTCCAGAACGATTCCGACGCCTTTGATAGTCAACACCAAGATGTCGTCCAGGCCATTACTGATGAGAGGCGAGCCATACCACGTGTAGAGCAGAGAATTCAGCAGAGCTATTACATATGGGAATCCTGAGAATTCCTCCGTAGATCTGTTTTTGATCACTCTCCGAAACGTGATCCTACATAAAACATTTACAAGTTAGAACTATAATTCAATCTACAGGTTCTTCTCGGCCAAAATTGCCCAAATTTTGGAAACGTGAGTCTTACATTGGTGCTCCATACAAAAGCAAGGAGGCCGCGTTACCTGGTACATAAAACAGAACATAGTGCTCCCGTTTTCAGCGATTAACAGCAATGAACAAAAACAAAAACAAAATATGGAGAGAAAGAAAATTGGTTATCAAGAAAAAGAACTAATGAGAGGAACAAGAACCTAGAATGCCCACCGCCAAACGTCCAGCGTTTGTCATTTCTTTTAACAGACAAATTGTAAGAAGACCCAAATGTAAGTGCCGAGGAAAAATAGGGAACGAGACAGAGGAATGGAGCCGAGGAAAAATGGGGAACGAAACAAAGGAATGGTGCTGGCCCCGTTGCTTCTCTCTGAATGTTGAGATCGGCAAAGGGGTTTAGAAATTTATAGCACCAGAAAACCCTAGACACTGTCTTTCGGTTTCGTCGCCGTCCAGATGAAGTCATCCATGCGGAATCAGCGACGTGGAAAGAATGAAAGTTTTTTTCTCATTCACTGGAAACCACTCCAAGAAAATCCGATCTTACGTTGTTTCTGATTCGCGTGTTTTTTAATCTATTACTCAAGTAAGCTATTACAGCATCATTTGCATTGTAAGTATTACTAAGTTTTTTATTAAAATGCGTAAAACGAAAAATTAGTATCCATTTTTATTCCTATTTTGTTATAGGAAAGTGGAAAACTAACCATGAATATATCCTCCGCCCTAAACCAAGCCGGATGGAAGAATGGTTCAATATCTCATGTTTCACTAAACTGAGGGAAATGAAGCGCACATGAATGTTTGCGGCTGCCTAAGGAAATTTGAAAAGTAATTCACTTACATATCCAAAAATCCACGTCGGATGGAAGAATGTTTAAATCTCCGTTGTTTCAGGAAACTGAGGGGACTAAATTTCATATGACTGTTTGTGGCTACCTACGGAAATTTGAATAATAATTCAATTACAGATTCCTCAGGCGTGGGTTGGTTTTGGAGAGCAGCTGGTTGTGTTAGAAAATATTAGAAAAGACAAAGATGGAGTGGGGCCGCCGCCTGTTGAAAGCTACGTGCCGCGTTTCCAACCGCATTTGTGATGTGGAAAATATGTTTTCCAGCGTCCCATGCATTACTGTTGCGCTCAATCTCCCTTCTTTAATTTGTTCATCATAATCAGTGCACACCAACTAGTTACTGTATCTGGAAAATGGAAACGTAATCTGATTGGTTTCAACTTGGAAAATTTGGCCAGATCTTTCAAGCATAACATAATGTAATTTTTGAGATGGACCCCATTTAAATTGGTATGAATCAATGGTACCGAACACTTCAATAGAACCATTCATTAACGAGCGGATTTAGTGCCCCGGAAGCCAAAAAGGCAGCCTTGGTGTCGAACCAGTGATAGATCTTCTTGTAAATCCTAACTGGCATCATGATCATGAAAGTGACAGAATGCTTTTTTATTTTTATTATAAATAGATATCACCTTCACAAAGTAGGATAGCAACTTGCAAGTACTTAACATTTAAAACATGAAGATTCAAATCACAAACCAAACAAAGGATATTATATTTGTATATTTAGAGGAGACAAGGTCTGTACATCTAGTCAAAACAATAGCTTTAGGAAATTCCTTGTCTCTCAAATAAAAATATCTCATATATCAATCTATAATAACCTTGAAGAATATGATCTTAAATTTTTTAATCATTATTAGGATTATAATATCTTAATTTATTAAATAATTATTAATAATATAATTATGTACTTACAAAATATAATATCCATACTTAACAACTAAATTTTCATATATATTAGTTAATTATTATTAAAAATAATTATTGCAATTATTATTTTTTTCGTCTAACAAATATTTTTATGATGATAATAGTTAACATCTAGTAAAACCAATTTTATTTGATTGGATTATAAGAAATTACTGTGTTTGTTGTAACAAATTATTCATGTGTTTAAAAAACTTAGAAATAAGCATATCTATGTCACCATAATTTTGACAAGTTAGAAGATTGGAGACGTTAGTATTATAATAAAGATTGGGAAATTTAGATTTAATGTGGTTGTACCTAATATGGTTGTAGGTAGGGAACTCTAAGAGAGAGTGACTTTCATCCTCAACTCTCTTGGCCTCACAAAGATAGCAAATCTTATCTTCCCGTGGTGTTTTAGTCATTGTCAAATGCCCTATATCACTTGGAACCTCATGTTCGTTCTCATTTTGGCAATGTTAGTTTTTTCTTCAAAATAGTTAGAATAGAGAGATACTTTTGGTCTTCTAGACTATGGTTAATAACTTACTTGTAGTATCTTAGCTTCCTTTTGATCTCTAAAACATTTTTTCCTTACTTTTTCTCTTTAAACTGAGATGTAATACTATTGTTAATGTTATTGATATTTTGCAAAGTTGCATTTTCATTTATCCCCCAATGATTTAACCAATCCATGTTATTTTTATACCAACCTTTTATTGGCTGCCTGTGGTCTTGATTGGATTTTAAAAAAAAAATTAGAGAGTCTCTTATCTCTCATGCCATTTATCTTATACTTGTACATCAAGTACCTTGTCATGGAGATGCTCTCTATGGGGTAAAGGTCTCTATCTATAAGAAGAATAGGGCAAGGAATATTGCTTTTAATTATGAGTTTATAGGTTCTAAAACGCTTTTTGTATTTGCTCTATCCTTCTCTAGAGACTCTACACCCCCAGACATTACACCCATACAAGAGAACAAAAGTGACAAGAGTTTTAAAGAGGAACTTTTTTTATTCCACATCATAAGGTAGGTTAATTTATAGTTGATCTCGTGACCAAAATAAGATATCCACCCTCCATTTGTCATTTTCTAAATGATATAGTTCCATTTGAGCTTGTGATAATTATCAATTCCAAGATACCTATAGGAAGAAACTTCCTCCATCTTGTTATTGGCATAAACAAAGTTATTGTAAGTGACCTTCTTGGACACGATAATTGTTACTTTTGTTTTGTCACAGTTTTACAATCATGGCCATGTTAGAGCATAAATCCTTTAGAGTTTTCAATGTATTACCAATGTGAGAGGGACGTGTATCAACATAGAAAAGAAGGACAGCAACAATTCATGGTAAGGTCATGTCGGCGCATCTTTCTTCCTCTAAAAAAACTTCTAGCTTATCAATGTAAATGATGGAAAGGGTATGAGAAAGGGGGCACACTTAAATCCAATATTACAATTCATATATTTTGACCATCCCTTACTCTTCTTGAATTTGGAAATGCCATTCTTGTACAATCTTATCATGACATGTCTTAACTAAAGAGGAACGTTTAACTCTTCTAACCTCTTCCATTTGTTGTTTTTGGGAACTGTATTGAAAGCTTTCCTAATGTACACAAAGAAACAAAAGAGGATGGATTTATTATTACTACACTCCTCTGCAATAATCCACAATGTACTGCGGTGTTCTATAGTTGAATGATATATTATAGAGCTCGCATGACCTATGGCCCACTTTTCCTCACTTTCAAGCCATAAGTTGTTTTTTTTTTCTAGAATAATACCATAGATCTTTCCTAAGAGAGGCCAGATCATAATGGTATGATAGTTAGAGGGGTTATCATTTTTTTTAAGTAAAAATCATCACATTATATTAAAACCTTTGAGAATCCTTAAAAAACAACATTTCAAAGCCCGTCAAAATGCCTCATGGTATAAAAACACTATCCCTTCCACTCTAATCCTCATACAGAGTGCTCTTTCCCAGCTCCCACAAAAACCAACAAAAATGTAGATACATACTCAATAACCACCCAAATCAGAGCCTGCAAAAGCAAAACAGGTAAAAACAGGCATCCCCCCAGACCACCCAAAAACTAAACCAGGCCTGGAAGCCTATACATATAGACCTTTAGGATTCCCATAACAAAGAAACATCAAAGAGGCTGATAACATGACCTGTCATAGGCCAACCACTAGTAGACTTACGGAAGAATATAGGAAAGGTCCTTCCCACCACCCTATATTGTGTAAGACATATCTGTCTTCAGCACGCCAAAAGGAAGGGAAGGAGGAAATTGAAATCCCTAGTGCGAGATGAGGAACTCTACTTTCAATTCCACACATTGGATGACCTTCGAGATGGAGAGCCTCCATGAATCCAGAACATTTTCTCCTGCTTTTGCACTCTCCTTATCCCATGCAGCATGACCCACCAAATTATTCATTAGCCAATAGAACACCATTGTCTTCTCATACTAGCTCACACGTCCAACCATATGCCCACAGTCGAGGATCCATTCCTCAATTTTTTTACACTCACACAACTTTTGTTGGTCCAAATCCTTTTATAGATTCTTCTTCGTTTCAACTATGCGGTTTTGAATATCTAGGGGAAGTTATAATTCATAAATACCAGATTCCCAGAGGGTCTATTTTTTATCCGTCGAGAGTCACTATGGAATCTCCTATTAATTAGAAATCCTTTTTCCTCGCCTCTTACTACCTTCCATTTTAATCTCACCAGCACAATTCATAAAGATCCATATTTTTACATAGGAAACAGAAAGGATATCTGACAACAGGCTCATATATTTTCTCTCCGCCACCTAGCTCCCACTTAAATAGAAACTTCCTTCCATTATTCATCATTTTCACACGTCACATTATTATTCTTCCTTTCCCATCAATTGTCCTTACATGAATATTTCCATTACTTCTTTTAACATTAACACTTACATACTTCATGATGCTTCATACCTCAAGACATCGTCTGAGCAGATTATTAAGGACACAATGGATGTTTTTAAGGGTGTGCCTCATCATCACCTTAGGTAAGCGATTTTCATCACATGAGTCCATGTGCTCGCATGATCTTCCACATACAGGGTGTCCTGTCCCATGGGCCATCTGAATATTTTCCATGACCCATTCTCCAAGAACCCTACACCTGTCTTGCTTCATCAAATCGAGATTAATGTCCCAATCTGTCGCTCTTGCAGTCATGTGCGTGTCAGAGCCTGGGTTTTCCAATCTGTATGCAAATTTGTTACATATACAACTGACGTGGATAAAAATTGCAGCTAAACCATTCAACAAGAGGTTTATCAGGAGTTTCATGTGTCCTTCTAGATGCCATAAACCCACCACCTTGGTGCTCTGGGTTCCACTCTGTAATTTTTTTACCATGTTGATGAGGATTTGGGAATAGACTTCCCCTAGCATCGACATACTAATGTTTTTCGTGACCCATTCCATCCCTTGCAACAGTCCCTCAATTTCTTTTGTGTTGTTGGTCTCCTAGCCGAGGAAACCATAATCTAAGCCTCTCATGGCTCCCCACTGGCTGTTGAAAATGAAACCATAATCGCTCGAATCTGGATTACCCTTGGACTCCTTGTCAAAGTTAAGTTTGGATACACCCTCTGGAGGAGGGAGCCATTTATCCATACTCTATGTGTTCCTTTGTTTCTTTACACTTACCACTATCGAATTCGGTGTAATCATGAAGCCCCAGGATTTCAGGATGTGCATCTAACGACCAGTCAAATCCCAATCTTCATTCTCCCATTTTTTTGTGAGAATTGTTTCTGTCACTTTCTGAGTAATGCAATCCCAAACCTTGCTAACTGGATTTTCCTTCCCCCAGAAGGTTCTAGAGATTCACTCTTTCCATATTTCCTAGATGAAAAATAGGGGGGGAATTTCTCAAAGGAGGTTAAGGATTCAGTTTTGGAAAGGTTTTTTGGTCCATTTCGACAGGGTGCTGACCAGGTTATGTCTTAATCAATCTAAAGGATGGAATATCTATTGGGCCTAGAAATGACCCCTTTTTGACCACACTCACTATACCCTTTTTGCCTTATCTTACCCCATTTTTATGCACCAAACAGATGTTCTTCCTTGATTGGAGCCCTGATTCCTTATAGGCATGATTACTTATTGTTTTATCTTATTAATACTTATGATTGTTATAAACAGGGCTTTACCTCTTGAATTATGCTACAAATTTGAGATTTTATGAAGATAGTTCAAGATCTGAAGGATACAAATGCATCAGGCCAAGTGGTTTCTAGAAGAGACAAACATCCATTTCCATTTGTTCCCATGGACTGCATATTTCTAGGTGAAACACAATCAAAGATCCTCATTTCACGAAAGCTGAAACGGGCAAGGCTGCAACAAACTTAGCCTCAGCAGCGTGCTGTTATTCAAGGGTAGCTGCAACTGACAAAGTATCTCTTAATTGGGTTCTGTTACTTCATTATTGGTTCATGCAACATACTTCCTATATTCCTTGCTTCTATTTCTCCCACATATGTAATAACACATTGTAATAGGGTATCCTAAATAGTGTAGATATTCATGGTCGCCCTATATTAGTTAGTAGAAGTTATAAAGATTGATGTATAAATATTAGGAATTATTTAGATCCAAGGGTTAGAAAATAATTGGTTATATTGTATAAGTTGTGACAGATACTGTACATTCATTCCATCATCTAATACAAGGAGAAGGATTCTTCAGATTTCTGTGTTTTAACTTGTGTTAGTCTCTGGCATCTCTATTCGAAGGCCGGGCCCGCCTTCCCACAAAGATTGCTGAGTTAATTAGGTATTTATATTTTTTGTTGTGTGGTGTGGATGTTATAGTAGATGCATTCATTTATAACAGCTACAACATTAATGATTCATTGTGTGTTTCCTTAAATGATCAGTAATTGCATTTATTGTAAGCTGTAGCAGAGTGGTGTGACAGTCAACTGTGTAGGTTAATTTTCCATATGCACTTGTGTGATAGCTGTAACAACCATGCTCATCCCTAGCTTCTTTCAATTTTTGTATTTCTTGAGTTTTGCTAATTTAGTCCATTTACAATTACAATTGTTGAGTTCACTTTATGCATCTCTAATTCTTAGATTAAGTTGGATTGAGATAATTATAATGGATCCTCATATGGACTGGTAGATTAGGATTTAACTTTCTGCAAAAGTAATTCTATATGTTTATTTCCTGAATCTTTTATTTCTAGATCAAAGTTGTAGGAAGGTAATTATAATTCTACATTCTTAACCATGATACAAAGGATTTCCCTTCACTTCGTCAAGTTAAGGCAATTCTACAGGAATCAAATCTAGACATGGAACCAACCTATTTCATTGTCTAGAAAAATCCTTGGCAGCCTTGAAACCAAGGTATGACTCGAGACGCGTTTCCATTTTTTAATAACATGAATAATTGGAATAATATGCATCAGGTGAATACACAATTCCCTTCATATTATTCCAACCATCAACGACATCATTCTCAACCTACTATGCAAAATTTCAACTCCTGGAACTCTTGGACACAGCCACCAAACCAACAGAATTCTTGGTCTCCTGGGTGGAGGAACTTCCATCCAGGAAACTAGTTTTCCCATAGCCAACCTCCTCAACAGTTTCCACATCAACATTTTCCTCATCAACCATACCCTCCTCAACAATACCCTCAGCCATATCAACAGTATCAACAACCGCAGCTGAAATTCCAGAACAATGTTGCACCCAATACGCCTATACAATCGCAACTACCTGCTCAACCTAACCCCAACCCAAACATTAAAGCAGTCCACCAGTTTGAGAGTGCCAACATGCCTGCTTACTCCATTACTCCAATTCCCTGTAACGACATCTACTTACGATAAGGGAGGGTAGTGGAGCCTTTGGTCATTGAGGATGTTCCATCCTTTGCAACTGAAGAAAGGATGAATCAGCAGTACTTATCCAATGCAGTGATCCCCATTATTGAGGACATTGAAAGAACTAAGGAGACACAGGTTGAAACACAAGGAGAAACATCTATTGACACACAGCCTACACAATTGATTGGAGAACTACCATATCTCGAAAGACTGACACTATAGAAGGTAGTGGAGCAACCTCAATTTAAGCCCTTAGGAGAGTTGAAAAACCTTTAGGTTAAAATTCCACTGCAGCAGACCCTTCATGATGTGCCTATCTATGCTAGAACTATTAAGGATATGTGTACAAGGAAACCAGGAAGAAAACCCAGGGATACTCCCACTTTCCATGTCATAGGAAAATTATCTGAACTGATAATGGGAAAAACCCTCCTGGCCCTATACAATGATCCTTGGAACCCCACTGTCACTATGCAAATTGGGGATACGTAGATACCAAATGTACTAGTAGATTTAGGCACAACTATTAACGTCATGACCATAGAAGCTGTAAGAAAACTTGGGCTCACTAATCTCAGGCCAACCCCTACCATTCTAGAAATTGCAGATAGGTCCACCATCAAACCAGAGGCCGAAATCTTCGATGACGTTGTCGTATTAGTTAATTCGTAGAAATACCCAACTGAATTATTGGATTTACAACCCAATTTGCAGCTAGAGGGACACCCGCTGATCCTGGGGAGACCCTAGTTAGCTACAACAGACACTTACATCAGCTATTGGTGAGGGTCTATGACCATATGAGATGGGACTAAAACAAAGAACCTTACCCTCTATCCTCCAGCTCGACCTAGTTTAGAAGCTAAAAGTCTATTGTGGATGAAGCTAGAGGAAGAGGAAGGTGTTCAGCCACTGTTAACGATTGCGAAGGCCTTCAATTTTAAGGATGAAACAGAAGTCGATTCCATCAATAATTTCATCAACACGCCCACTTCTGTCAACAAAAAATCTTATCATATCCTGAATAGTACTCTAGGTGAAGAAGAGCAAAAAAACCTCATAGAGAAGACATTAGTTAGTGACACTCACATAATTCTAGTATTAAAAAATTTGAAAAGTGTTCCAATTGAAATTTGAGATAGAGTCGCAAAAAACCATGAATATCAATCCCAATATTACTCTTGATGAACTGGAACGCCTAATCACTCTCTTGAAAAATCATAAGGGGGAATTTTCCTAGGAGTACACAGACATGAAGGGTATCCCTTCTAATCTGTGCACCCACCACATTTATATCAAAAGTGACTCCCAACCTGTGTGCTAGCCACAACGAAGGATGAACCCCAATCTTAGGGACATAGTTAAGGAGGAGATACAAAAACTCTTGGAAGCAGGGTTTAGATACCCAATCTCAGATAGCGAGTGGGCTTCTCCACTCATGATAGTAACCAAGAAGAATGGTAAATGGAGAGTATGCGTGGATTACATAGAGCTGAACAAGGAAACACATAAATACCACTACCCACTTCCTTTCATTGACCAAGTACTTAATACCCTGTCTGGGAAGAAGTTCTTCTCCTTTCTGGATGGGTTTAGTGGGTACAATCAAATCCACATTGCTCCTGAATACCAAGACAAAACCACCTTCACCTATCCCTGGGGTACCTTTGCATACAGGGTGCTCCCCTTCGGTTTATGAAATGCACCCACCACCTTTAAGAGAGTTGTGCTTGGTATCCTTTTGGAAATGGGTAATGATAGTATGGATATTTTCATGGATGATTTTACCCCTTTTGGTAATGACTTTGAAGAGGCACTAAAAAACTTGGAGAAGGTTGTAACACATTGTGAGAAAACCCAATGATCTTTGAGCACTCAAAAGTGCCATATGATGATGAGCGAGGGTGTAGTGTCGAGGACCTTTATCTCTACTGATGGTATCCAGGTAGATCCATCCAAAATTAGGGTAATTGAAAACATACCCAGTCCTGGAACATAGAAATAGGTACGTATCTTTTTAGGGCATGTTGGTTATTATAGAAGATTGATAGAGAATTTTTCCAAACTAGCTTTTCCTTTATTTACCCTATTGATGAAGGATGTACAGTTTATGTGGAATGATGCATGCCAGACAGTGTTCACTAAACTTAAGAAGAGGTTTTCTATAGCTACTATCTTAAGCGGGGCCAATCAGGATCTGCCTTTGCATATTTCTTCAAATGCCTCTAATACTGCCATTGGAGTAGTATTAGGTCAGCAGGATGGTCAAGCACCATATGCAATCGATTACATTAGTAAAAACTTGACCCATGTTGAACTCAATTATACTATTATACAGAATAAATTTTTAGCCATCATTTACTCCATTAACAAATTCAGACACTACATCACTGCATATCCCACTTTGTACACACTGACCACTCAGCCATCAAATATCTAATGAAAAAACTAGTTACAAATGCTAGGGTAACTAGATGGATATTACTATTACAGGAGTTTGATATTACCATTGTTGACAGGCCTGGTAAAGAAAATGTTGTTGCTGATTATTTATCTCATTTTACTAACAATGATGACACCTTACCAATTGAAGATTCTTTCCCAGATGAACACTTGTTTGCAGTTTCAGCTCATTCCCCTTGGTATGCAGATGTTGCTAACTACTTGGTTACAGGTAAGCTTCTGGCACAGTTATCAAAAAGAGAGAAACGAAATATTATACGACAAAGTGATAGCTATTACTCGATAGATGGTCACCTTTTCTACACAGGTCATGATCTTGAGATCCGGAGATGTGTAAGGGAGGATGAAGTCTTCCATATCTTGAAGGCTTGTCATGATGAGCCAAGTGGGGGACATTTTGCAGATAGAAGAACAAGTCATAAGGTGCTGAGAATGGATTATTATTGGTCAACAGTTTTCAAGGATGCTAAGAAGTATGTTCAGTCTTGTGACAACTGTCAGAGAATGGGCCAACCTAATAGATTGGACAAAATGCCTCTTCTACCACAGTTTGTCGTGGAACCTTTTGACAGATGGTCCTATCAGTCCTCATTCAAAATAGAAAGCCTACATTTTAGTTTTCATTGACTATATGACAAAATGGGTAGAAGCTATGGATTTGGTGAAAGACAATGACCAGGATGTAATATATTTCCTATATGGAGAAATATTTAATCATTTTTGAATACCCAAGGAAGTAATCACAGATTGAGGACAGCAATTTGTGTCACATAAATTTGAATCTTTTCTACAGAAGTACCATATTCAACATAGGATAACTTCACCCTACCGTCCCCAGGCCAATGGCCAGGTGGAAAGTACTAATAAAGTTATTGAATCTATCCTCACCAAAATAGTCTGGATCCATCACAGAGATTGGGCTGAAAGACTTACGGAAGCACTGTGGGCATATTGTACTATGTGGCGCAATACTACAGGTTTCTCTCCTTATGACTTGGTGTATGGCAAGAGCATTGTCTTTCCCATTGAATTTGAAATCAAAACCTTGAAGACAACCATGGAGGTAAACTTAGATTTGATAGAATCCCACCGGAACAGATTGAATCAATTGAATGAGCTAGAGAAAAAACACATAGCTGCTTTGGATATGACAAAATTAATTCAGCAACAAAGATCCAATTGGCACAACCAGTTCATCAAGAAGCGAGTCTTTCATGAAGGAGACTCAGAGCTATTATATGATTCAATATTCAAAAGGGAATTTAAAGGTAAGCTACGCACAAGATGGTTAGGTCCATATCTAATAGACAGATTATTCGACAACGGTACAGTTTGCCTGGTCACCATTGATGAGAATCGTGCACCATTAGTTGCTAATGGTCACAGACTGCGACTGTATCATAAGCCAATTTCAAGGGACGCATTTGTTTCACACATTGCAGCTGATCTAAGGTACCAGTTCGAGTAAGGGAAGGAATCTTCCTCTTCCCCTGTCAATCTTTAGAAAATCACTACAATTTCCACACAAAATCTTTTTTACATAAATAAATTTATGTTTATTTATTTTATAGTTTTTCCTTTACGCTTGATTGTTTTTTTTAAGAATCTGTGTAGGAATTTACTTAAGGAGTAATGGTCATGACTAGGCATGATAACCATGAAAACCTATTGCAATTTTCTGTTTTCTAAAAGAGCTCCTTATCGAAGAAAATTTTGGATGATGAACAGTTCGACGCAGCTGCAAATCTGCAAAATTTGCCTATTTCTCGGCCCTATCGTAGCTGCAACACCATAAAAACCTTGCCTATTTTTCCTATTCCGCAACTGCAATGTCGTAGAAATATTCCTACTTTTATGTTCTGTCATAGCTGCAACACCGTAAAAACCTTGCCTAATTTTCCCATTCCGCAGCTGCAATACCATAAAACCCTGCCTACTTTTATGTTCCGTCATAGCTGCAACACCGTAAGATATTGCCTTTTTTTGTTTCTTATAGCTGCAACTCTGTAAAATATCATCCATTTTCCATTTTACCGTAGTTGCAACTCCATCAAAAGTTTGCCTACTTTTATCCTTTCGAGTGGCTGGGACTCCACTAATTTGGCTGATTTTTCTTGTGGCTTGTGGCTGTAGCTCCTCCATATTTGTCCACATTTGGGCTAGAACTCCTTCAATTTCATCCCGAATTTTTTCCGCCCATGGTTTTTCTGATTCCAACTCACTTCATAGCTTTAATTATGATACCGTCAAGATTGACAAGACAACTTTTGGTTCGCCAGGAGAACGATCATGGTGGCATGCGCACAATAATATTTAAATTTGAAGGACGAATTGACACACTGTATTACTTTGAGAAGTCATGGTTCATCCCATAATTATTAAGGTATGGTTCTAGTTATTTACATGATTAAGCATTAAGAATATTTGACAGAGTTAATCATACCTACCTTTTTATATCTATCGTTACACCCATACTCCGTTAACTTCCCGTTCCCATGATATAATGGCCACTCAAACTTATTTCACAACTTCCACCCTTTCCTAATTTCAGGCAAAATATTACCAATGATTCTATGCTTACTACCGTCTTAAATTTCTAAATTTTTGCAACTCCAAACTCCGTTGTTCGTGCATGTCCACTGCTAAAACGTCCATTGTTGGAGCTTGCAATTTGCTAAGCTGATACTAGAATTTAGAAAGAAGGATAACATGGGTATCCTGGCCCGACATGAACCTCCAAACATGCAGACATTGAAAAAGAATGTTGAATTTTTCGCTATCTTCGAAGTCGTGGGTTGGATCGAGTTTTTCCAACATCTCAATGGTTTTCATTGTGAAAATTCTCTACAGTTTGCTTTAAATCTTACAGAAAACCACTCAGAGTTCAGGGGTTTGCAGATAGAATTTTCTGAGGAGATTGTAGTGGAGGTTACCGTCCTCCCGCAGGTAGGAAGAGCTTGGTTTGGAAGAAGAAATCCCAATGCCGCCGCAATACAAGAATTTTTGGTGGTGGCTGAACAACTACGTCCATTAGGGCAGGGAATAGAATTACAGTCATTTCCTCACCCATGGGATCAAGTGGTCATCTTCCTAAAAAAGTATATCACCTGCGAAGGTAGGTACCAGACTATCTATTATTTTGAGTTTCCATTGCTATCTCATTTACGCCACATAAATCTACTTAATGTTCCATTTTTTATATTTAAATACCTACATCACATGGAAGGATTTTTCAAATCAACTAAGAATCCATATTCTTTCGTTACCCATCATGAAATCATTAGACTTTTAATCTTAAGGGCCTTAACTCATAGAAATCAAACATGGGAACAATTTACTAGCCAACCTCAGATACCACAGGGATCTATACTTTTTCCTGAGATTCCAGTCAGAGAGGAAGTAAGGGCACCTACACTTCTGTTAGGTGTTCAGTTAGAGGAAGAGCAGGAGGACCAGAGTCCCTCCAACTTAGTTGGGGGGGGCGGGGGGAGTTGAGACAGGATTAGAAGAAGAGGAGAAATCGATGGAGGATGTAGCGGTAGAAAACCCTATGGAGGAGATAGAGAGTTTGGGAACTGCAACATCTGAAGCTGAAGTTGGAGCAGCATTGAGTGCTACAATAGTTGAAGCTGAAGTTGTGGGAGCTATGATGACAGAAGAGAACATAGAGGTCCTCACAATCGAATCCTCTCCTGAGTGGAGGGGAACTTTAATTGAAGAAGAAACAGAGAAGGCCGAGGAAAGAGGGGATGTTGAAATAGGAAAGATTTCTTCTACATCAATTACGAGGTTGGGAACCCTTGTACCACGAAGTAAAAGAAGAAGTTCAAGAGAAGAAATACAAGCATCTCGATCACTGAGGAGAACGAGAACTATATCAGTCACAACAGCTAAAGAAACACGAGAAAAATGGCTAGATATTGAAGCAAACACTAAATTTCCCATTTTGAGACCAAGGACAAATAAAGTTCCACAGAAGCCTATTACAGAAGAACCTCAAAGTGAGGGGCTTTTTTATGAAAATGGGCTACTTGTAACGTCGCCGACCCTCTGACCGGTGAAGAGGAGGCTACCATACCCTAACCATCCGGGAAACTAGCCCCATGAACATGTACATACATATAACTGAAATAAAATGCTTGGAAGTAAAAACATGTAGAGATGCATAATTGTTTAACATACAAGAGAAGCAAAACCGTACATTCGAACATTCAACATGTTCATCATAATTCGTTAAACATCAGATAGGATTACAGAAGTGAAATAGACAAGAATACTTATCTTATAAAGAACTCATCCCACAACTAGCTACATCGCTACAACAATCCACCCAACCATAGGCCATCGTTCTCCTTAATCTCTCAGCAACACTTCCACCCCCGAGATGGACATGATTTCCCCAAGGAACAAGGAACAAAAAGGCTTACACATAGCCAAGGATGCACAAATCAGCCAAGATAACACAATTGGGTTTATCAGGCCATTAAAGGAGCTAGGAAAAGCTAAATGCTAAGCTGGCGAGCTCATTGAAGAGCTAAGGATTGCTACACCAGAACTAGCCTAACTTCTAGGACACCCACACACACCCAACACCAGGAAATCAGTCCCTTCTCTGCTACACAGTCCCTCAGGACCTGACCCCCCCTTCTAGTGCTACTCCAAGGTTGTGGAGAAGAAATCCAACCCTCTAGCTCTATCCGTGTGGCTCCCAAACACACCAGGTTTATTAATCGTAGTAATCCTTCACCCCACTAAAACACCATCCAAAGACCACTCACTGCATAAATGCAGTAGAACAAGCAACTTAGAGCTTGGGTAAGGAAACCAGATACCTGAATCGTTCTTGGCCCTCTCATAGCCAAAATGACTCACTAAGAATCCACAACAGCCCAAAACGTGACTGAACACCACAACTGAAAAAAACATGGGGAAAACAATAGCCCCAGATTCACAATGAAGCAACGGGAAAATTACACAATCCAAAAATGGGAGAGAAATCAGACTCTTAGCATGGACAGGAAGAAAACATACACAAGCCATAAATCAGTAAGGAAAACATACACCCTAGCAAATTTCATGAATGGCTCATGCATAGGAAAATCATGGGTGATAGAGAAACGACTCCTCTGCTCTTTGCATGAGTAAAATGATGAAGGATCCTATGCGTGAGAAGGTGAGAGAATCCCTCATCCACGTGAGGATGAGCAATACCAAAGGGAATAATGGAGAATGGAATCATGGTCTATCCCCTGCTCTCTGCGTGAGGGAATGAGCCTGCTGGTAGAGTGTGCATGTGGGAAAGGAATAACAGTCTTACCACCCACCACTACCGAGCAATAACTACCCACTAACAATAGCAGTTTTAAATGTGGTAGTTGGCTTACGAGACAAGGAAAGGTGAGTGAGTCAAAAGGGTGGGTGACAACTAAATCAGTTCAATAGCTGACACCTGGCTTTTCCCATTAGCCCAAGGTTAATAGTCCCCCCCCCTATCCTTAGGAAAATCATGCCTTTTATCGTGGTCGCATTGACGTAGCTGGTTGGGTTGTTTTTAATTAAAGTACATAATTACATGATGCCAAAACTACAAGGTGTCAAGTAGCACGATATACCATCAACAACGATTCTAATCCCCGAAACATAACACAAACAAATCGATGGTGGGGATTTTTCCTTTAGCTTCACACCACGATTAATTACAATATATACATCATGTACCTTTCAATGCAAACAGGGTAAAAACTGGGGTGTTACATTCCCCTCCCGCATGGAATAACATCGTCCTCGGTGTTGCAATACTTAGGACCACATATACAATTTACACATCCAAAATTTCCAAAATTTTGCAGATCTGTCCTAGGTTCAATTATTTACTTTGAACTTTCAGGACCAAGCCCCTTGGCTTCTACAAGATTCTCCTACTAGTTCTTAGCTTTCGACTTATCCCCAAATCTAGGGACCTTTTGGCTGCTACCCTCTTGATGTTCCCTTGTTGGGCAGTTCCGGGGGCAATGATGTCCTCTGCATTTCGAAAATTTCATTGGCTACTTCATCTTTACCTGCTCAATTTCCTTTGAGTCTTCATGCCTAGAACATTTCTTAATGGACCGATTGGATGAATGCCCCATCATTGGTCCACTTTCCTTCCCCTTACAGGTTTCTCTTAGAATGATTTTTACCTCCTTTTGCAAACCAATAGAGTCCTCCAAAATATGGTGGTTCATCTCATTCTTCCTTTTCTATATCTTGATCATCTCTCCAAGATTTTCTTGGGTCTTGGCAATTGTTTGAAGGAGACTTCCTGCCAAGTCCAATAGCTTTTGGTCTGTTGCCATAATCAATGTGCACAACTGGACATCACTTTTCTCACCTATGAAATGCATCATTGTAATTTTGTTAGACCAAGCATAATATAGGAATTAAAATCAATCAATTAATTGCCCAATTGGCATGGCAGTCCAAGTCTTATCGAGGAGACTTTCATACTTTTCATGCCTTCCCAACAGGCACATGAGTTCATTCATGTCCATTCTTGGGTAGGGAATTAACTATTCCAGCATTCACAATTTATTTTAAGCAAATAAACACATTCTATTCTCAGNCATACATGCATTCAACAATCTTCTATTTTCATAAATGCATAAGTATATGTATATATATATATATATATATATATATATATATAATAAAAAGGAAAGAGAGAGCAGAAAGAGTTTTTCCCCTCTTTGTCTTGTTCCATTTTTGAACCCACACCACCACTGTGCTTTTCATGCTCTTAGCCTCTTTCACTTCACCGTGAATTCTAGACCAACCCTTCTTGGCCATGACACTTAGTGTCTATGGTATATTCTAGACCTCTCAATGATGGAGTCTCTCCACATGGTTTGTCTACAACTCTTGGCTTCTAGTACCTTCATAGTCCCACTAGCACATTTTTCATTATTGCTCATTTTGAGCTCTTTATGTAATGTCCCAGTTTTGACCCCGTTACATTAAATGTACATGATGTATATATTGTAATGATCATGGTGTGGAGCTAAAGGCCAAGGCCCAACCATTGATCGGTTATGCTATGTTTTGGATTTAAAATTTGTCACCGATTGAATATTGGGGCATGCGGCGCATATTATGTTCGCCATTATGTAAATATGCATCATAATTAATTAATGGACACAACCAGCTACGGCCGCGGCAACCAAATCGAATGGGGCATGATTTTCTAAGGATAAGGGGGGGTGAAATATTTAACCTATGGGTCAATGGGGAAAAGCCAAATGTCTATGAGAGAACCCATCAAACTGTCAACTACCTTTCTTGTCTTTTTCCCCAATCATTTATTTCTGCCAGAATGTGGTTGAGGCAGTTATTGCATAGAAGGGGAAGAGTATGGGAAACCAAATTCGAATTGGGCAGAGACCCATTTTTGAAAAACGTGTTCTGACTTCCTTGGCAAGAAAAATGCCCAAAAACGTATGCCATTCTGCTAGGCATTCACGTTTTCCATTTTTACTCACGTTTTGGGAGCAGCTGGAGTTTCCTGTGTATTTTTCCTTCCACGTTTTGACTGTTGGCTTCATTTTTCCCATGGATTGGAGGTTGTTTTTGTAATGCCAGAGACTGGGTTGTCTTCCTCACGTTTTTGGAGCTGCTGGTGCATTTTTCCATTCACGTTTTTGTGATTTCTTGTGTTTTTACCATGGCTGAAAAGAGCCATTCACGTTTTTGACTGTCTCAACGAATGTTGGTCTCACGCACAGACTATTTGGGACGTTTTTTCCTTGCTGTGAGTTGTGTTCACTGATAAGCTTCAGGACTGTATGTTTTCCCCATGTTGTGAGCCGTTTTTGCTGTTACATTGGGGCTGTGTAATTCGTTTTTCCCTGTTTAAGCTATGAGAGCTGAATTAATTGCCGGAGTGCAATTGTTGGTCCTTGG
>LPNX010124195.1:642556-698343 GCA_001517045.1 Pseudotsuga menziesii | reverse complement strand
CTCTGCAATTCTATATTACTGTTAATTAAAATGAAATGAACATGTTGAATTCTGCTTGTTGAATGCACATTGATTCCGCTGTGCAAGATAGATAATCATAGCTGTGCATAACATATAATTGCATCTGTGCAAGGATAATTAATCATAGCTGTGCATAATCTACAATTGTAGTGGTGTATGTCAAATGAATTGCATTTAGGCATGTTATACTGCAATGCATTCTCTCTTTCAGCATTTTGTTTTAAGTAATTTTTAAGCCTGTACATGTTCATGGATTTCCGCTGTGTAAAACAAATGTTCAATGTGCCTGTTTGGGCATTCTGTTTATGAATTTTTATTCCTGCATATGTTTATGGGCGGTTAGCCCGGTCTTGATAGAGCTCGTAGATCGCGTCCTCCTTGCCGGTCGGAGGCATGGGGACGTGACACTTTAGGACAGTCACATGTCCACATGCACCGCTAGGATGCCCTCATATTCCTCGCTCCCAGCGGTACTTATATTCAAACATTGAATAGATTCACATGTTTAGTTTATTCTCATCATTTTTTATCTCTAAACAAGAGCTTAGAATATCATAACCAAACCATATACACGTGTATATTCATAAGCAAGAAGCTGCAAGATAATCTAATACTTATCTGTATTGTGTGTTTCCTCTTTGGTCCACAGGGTCTCGCTTTGCTTTGCAAGCCTTGGAATTGCCTATGGAATTGGATGTTAGGTCAGCACACAGGCTGCTCCACAACATCAAATGGTTAATGTCCATCCAGTACACCTTCATGCCGATTGGGAAGGAAACTTTACCATAACCATTTCTAGGTCAAGGATCTACTATGGATCCCTAGGCATATAACAACCCTATTTCAGCAACACCTTCATGACACCTCATCACATCCCCACAATCTCCACAACATCCCCAACATCCTTTTATATACATCAACCCTTACATCGCAACCCCTCACAACAACCGTTTACCCTTTTCTCTTTAGCGTGCAACACCAAACTGCATCTGTTTAGCCTGACAACACAATAAATTTAAGGAAACTCATCAGTGTTATTTCTCTAAAATTGTAATCATATTTCATATCATTCACTATCAAGTATTGAAACACCAGGAGTGCATCCAATCCCTAGCGTGTAGTCAATATTGAAAACCATTTCATGACCCAACTTTTTGAAAGTGTGCACCCCTTTCCAATGTGAGCCATGTAGGCCCTATTCATACTCAATCAATCTATCATAATGCAAATAAAATCAAAACATGCTCTGCATATTTAATTTAACAATTAGACATGCATATTCTTAGCTAGGGTCACTAAACACTTATCCATTTGCAGATGCAGTATTCCTTCATTAACAAGGAATGGGGGATCCCTTGTCTGAGTTAATAGTCCCTCAGTTTGCCATCCCAACTTTTTTTTACATTCCATATCCCACACATTTCTTACTGACATAATATATACCATCTCACTCATGTTGCTTACCAAACATGTAGAGTAGATGGGACATTTCCAAAATGCCCAATGGAGTTTCACCTGAAACCCATTTCCAAGATAGGGGAAACCTCCCCATGAAGTTTGGCTCCTGTAGGACATCACACATGGTCTTCCTACAATGTGTACCCCTAGCACATTCATCAAGTATCCAAACAATCAATCATTATCTACTAATACAATCCAAATTTGATTGTTCCATAACCAAGCAATGGGATTAGTAATTAAATTCAATATGAATTTGCAACTCTGTCAACTACATAAATTGATTTGCTTAGCAATGAGGTGATCCTCATTTGTTGGTTTCTTGTAAGAAGCACCACTATGCCTATTATAATTTTATGCTTACTACCATAACATGAACATCCACTTAAAACACGTCCTCCTGACACAAATCTATGGAAGCCAATAGTGATTAGTAGTTGTCAGCAATTTTTCAAATCTGAAATTTACAAGTTCAAATTGACAACACATTCTTCATAAAAACTATTTTCACAGCCATGAGACTCTTCTCATGAGGTTTTTCTCTTTCACATGGCATATTTCGGCCTTTGTCATGGTTTTACCCACATTGCCATGCCCCAAACAATCTACCTGAAATCCGAACTTCAATCAGCCAAACACTTTGTAAGTCTCCATGGAAATAACATTTCATTGCTGTAACAATCATTGAAGCATTTTCGGAATTATAGAATTCAAACACTTCCATCTGTTAATCACATCAATATTACCAAAAATCCTTTACTTTACACGAATCATTATCATACTAAAATTGCAAGGTATAGTCACATCATTTATGCAAATTAAATGAAACGTTCAGCTACACCTTACTTCACAGGTGTATCATTTGTACCACCTTGCCCTTCCATAGAGCATTCCAGTAGCCAATCGATCATGACTACCCTCTTCATGCACTTACTATTCTACATTTATAATGACTCTTGAAAGGATTCTAGAATTATCATCAATTCATTATTTCAGCCATTGGTTAGTCATAATAACACATGCACTATCTCGATTCATTCATGCAATGCATCACAACATTTGCACCCATACTTATGTATGCATATTTACAACATTTACTCAAACTTTTCATATGCATTCATTCAATGCATAACTACAAGATTTATGAAATCTATTAATCCATATCCACTCAATTCTACCTTGTATTGATTCATGAATACTATGCATTCAAACATACCATGGCCTAACCATGACTACCACATATAGGATGCATTACTATAATCAAGAACACCAGTCCTCACTTGTTCTGGTTATTAAGTTCATATCAACATTTACAGGGAAGGATATATTTCTATATGAATGTAGTATAAATTTTAAATAACCACATGGTATGAGACCTCTCACCCTTACCACTCCATGCAATTGTCATAATTAAACCATTACCTACATGGATCCTACTTACACACTTGACATTACTAGTTTAGTTGGTCTCTCATAGGAGATTGTAGAATCCACTCACCATCTTTTGATCCTGTATTTGTTGCCTTATCCCTTTCTCCATAAGGTTTCTGGTCACCTTCATCAATATTAGCAACACATTCATCCATGCTCATGTTGTCATTGGTTTTTCCACCAATACAATATTTACCATTAGTGGTTCATTGTAAATGTATAATTCCCACTACTCTTACCAATATGTAATATCCTATGCATGCAAGGCATATCCTCATGCATTTTATGTACAAAACTTATAAAATATAATATAGTTAGAAAGACAGGGGTTAAGGAAATTTCCCTTTTCGAGTCCCTCATCTTTGCATGGAATTCCTCTTCCACATAACAACTGGTTTGACTCCATGGCCTTTGATACCTCTAGGCATGCAATTCCCATATTTGTCCATATTGACAACAACACATTTTTTTTTCAACTAACCACTAGTACTTTTCTACTCCTCATTCAAACTTTGGTGATTGTCCCTTGTTCCCTACTAGATAAGCTTTCTAACAGCTATCCACATGATCCATTCTGACCTCAGGTGCGAAAATCACACCACTTCTAAAATGACGAGGTCCACCAAATTTATGCACTTTCACACACAACGGTATTCTGGCCTAGAATGCCAACTTCAGCCACCTAGAATTTCATCCTTTTCAGCCATGAAAATCTACTAGAAACCGCTGAAAATACCACTGAAAACTATTGAAATTCGCTGAGAAATCCCACTTGAAAACCCCAAAATTTTCCTTTTTTAAATCAGGTCTCTTCCCAACTAAACTTCCGACGTATCGAGTCGCTAGTTGACTAAGCTTCCGATACTTTGGCGGTCCAATCAACTAATTTTATCCTACGCTCATTGGCGGTCCATTCAATTAAATTTTTCCTACGCTCGTCGGCGGTCCATTCAATTAAATTTTTTTGATGCTCATCGATGGTCCATTCAATTAAATTTTTCTAATGTTTTCTACACTTAGAAAAAAATTTGGAAAAGTTTTTTAGAAATGTTTTTCTTTTATCTTCTGCTACCACATCGACTGCTCGATCAACTAAAATATTTTGACGTATCGGCTTCCTTCAGGAGATCTTTGTCGACACTTCAACTCCTCTTCAGCGATCAAGTTCTGATGATTTCCATACTTAGAAAATTTTCAGCTAAACTTTCTTTTTGGCTCCCCTTCCTGTTTTCTCCTCTGTTTCGATGCTCTTATCCTCTTCCTTCCATTGTTGTTTTGGCGCCTACTTTCTCTTCTAGCCACTTTGTTGGCTCTGACTTCTTCTCTTTTCTACTAACGTATCGGCGCCTTCATCATCTACCTTCCGCTGCCATTGCGGCGCCTTCAATCTTTCCCAGCCACTACCGCAGCTCCAACTTCCACTTCCTTTCCCTGCCGCTCCATCAGCTCTCCCTTCCTCTATCTCTGGACACCATCGATGGTCTGTATCGGATGATTTTTTGACTAACTGAGCTGACGTTTCAGTGGTCTTCAGCTGAATACTTTTGATGATTTCAGCACTTAGAATAAAATATCAAATTTTCACTTATGTCGGCTCACTTATGTATTGTCTGCCACTGCTGTTGCGGCTCAAACCTGCCAACCCAACGGACGTATTGGCTCAGAATTCCTTTATTTTTCACCATCATCAAGTCTCTATCAGAGGGGCTTTAGACTGAGCTCTCCGATGATCTGACGGTCTAAACACTTAGATAATTTTTCAAAAGATTTCCTCCTCGTCGGCTTATTTCTCCCGATGGCATCGACTCTCAACACCTCTTCATTTTCACCGTTGTGGCTCCCTTCCGGCAAGCATTTCCTTTCTTTTTTCATCGCTGCTGCATCAAAAGACTTCTCGTGAATCTTCCTGCTGTTGCAGCTCCATCTCCAAGTTCTATCCACTGTGCATCGGGTGGACTTCCGCCTAGCACATCCGCTACATCAGATGAGGTTCAAGCTAAATTTTTCAACATATCGGAGGTGCTTCAGCTTAAGCTCTCCAATGATTTTTGGACTTAGAATGTTTTTGGAATTTTCTACTGTCATTCACAGATTTCTTTTCATTTCTTCTGGGTAGAGGGAAACCTACCTCTGCTAGTTGATTCTTCATGGCCCATTCAGGCCCATGCTACAACATGAGCTCTAATACCACTCTATAACGTCCCCGACCCTTCAACCGACGAAGAGGACGCTACCATACACTAACCATCTGGGAAACTAGCCCCATGAACATGTACATACATATAACTGACATAAAATTCTTGGAAGTAAACACATGCATGGATGCATAATTGTTTAACATACAACGAAAGCAAAACCATACATTCTAGCATTCAACATGTTCATCATAATTAATTAAACATCAGATATGATTGCAAAAGTGAAATAGACAAGAATACTTATCTTATAAAGAAATCGTCCCGCAACCAGCTAGGTCGCTGCAACATTCCACCCAACCATAGGCCAACGTGCTCCTTAATCTCTCAGTGACACTACCACCCCCAAGCTGGAAATGATTTCCCCAAGGAATAAGGAACAAGAAGGCTTACACATAGGCAATGATGCACAAATCAGCCAAGCCGACATAGTTGGGTTTATCAGATCGTCAAGGAGCTGGGAAAAGATGAATGCTAAGATGGTGATCTCATTGAAGAGCTAAGGAATCCTACACCAGAACTAGCCTGACTTCTAGACTGCCCACACACACCCAACACTAGGAAATCAATCCCTTCTTTGCTACATAGTCCCTCAGGCTCTGACCACCCCTTATGTTATTTTTTCAAGATTAAGCTAGCATTATTTAGGATATTTAACTAATAGAATAACAAGTACAGTAATCAAACACAAGAGAGAATGAAAACAATGTTTTTCCTTGGGGAACCATAAATGGATAAAACCCCACAACTTCCTCAGAGATCAAATCAAGACCAAAATAGTAAAAGCCCAAAACAGTAAGCGATCTTCCAAGAGCAGTAACCTTCTTCTTGTTTAGCCCTAGTGTATTCTCTTTCCTCAACTATGTGCTACACTTGAGTGTGTATGAGTTGTGTGTTAAATAAAGAGTCCAACTCTCTATTTATACTAATCCCGACATGACTAAAACCCTACTAGGGTCGACCTCTACTAGGAGATTCTAATAACCCTAGTGCCCAGGAACTGCGGGGACTTTAACCCTTAGACAACCGAAGGGCTACCCACAATGACTTGATATGACTTGTTTACATTATTGATCCTTTTGATCGAAACATCGGGGCATGATAACATGACTCAATTATATTATAGATACATCCTGAAATAAAAATCGGGTTACAATGCATAAGATAAATAGATGAATACATTCTGAAGTTACAAATACATCAACACTCCCTGTTAACTAGGAAGGTATTCTTTCGACACAATTTTCAGCACTAGTCTTCTTCTTTGTATCAATTCGATCATCTCATCATCTGCATCTTCAAGTCTTATTAGTCTTCAAGTCATCTTCATGTCTAAGTCATCTTCATCTTTAGATCTGGATCGTCACTTGATATGGATCATCATGGGACATCGTCACTGGATTTGGATCATCACTCGATCTGGATCATCACTGGACATCATCACTGGATCTGTATCTTCACTAGATCTGGATCATCACTGGACATCATCACTAGATATGGATCATCACTTGATCTAGATCATCACTGCTGGATCATCATCACTGGATTTGGATTTAACTGGGCATCATCACTGGATCTGGATCATCACTTGATCTGGATCATCATGGGTGTTATCTCATGATTCTTCTCATCATAGGATTTTTTATAGAGCCAACCCTTTTTCATGCTAGTTGTAGGCCTAGCCTCCATGTAGGTATTCTTCAGCACTTATATCTGACCTACTCGTCAGAAAGGCACAATACTCATATCCATCCAGGCTGGAACACATCCTGCACACAATGATGGAAGAGTTTTGTACTTCTATCCAGAATGGAACACATCCTGCACACAATGATGGAAGATTTCCATACTTCCATCTAGGCTGAAACACATCATTCACACAATGATGCAAGATTTCCACACTTCCATCTAGGCTGGAGCACATCCTGCACACAATGATGGAAGAGCTCTGCACTTACATTCATCTAGGCTAGAACCACATCCTACCACAATGATGGAATATTTACATACTTCCATCCAGGCTGAACCACATCCTACCAAAATGATGAAAGGGATCTACACTTACATCCATCCAGGATGGAACACATCCTACACACAATGATGGAAGGGCTTGCACTCATATCTAATCTTGTAGGAACAAATCCTATAGTCACATCAGCATGGCCTCTAGTCCTTGACTGAGCTACCTAGTAACTGACCAGGTGCCTCCATTCTCCTAGAGAATGGCAATTTCCCTTACATCCGACCTGCTCGTTAGAATGACCAACACTGACATCTGACATGGAAGGAACCTAATCCTTTATCCATGACAGCATGGTTCAGCCCTTACATCTGATCAAGTGGGAACACATCTTTCTGTGACATCAGAATGGATTCTCAGTCCTAGACTGAGTTTTCCTAGTAACTGGCTAGGTACATCCATTCCAAGAATGACAGTTTCCCTTACATCTGTCCTGATTGATAGAATGGCCAACACTCATATCTGACATGGAAGGAACCAATCCTCTCACCATGACAGAATGGCTCAACCCTTACATCTGACCATGGAAGGAACCAATCCTCTCACCATGACAGAATGGCTCAACCCTTACATCTGACCATGGAAGGAACCAATCCTCTCACCATGTCAGAATGGCTATGGGTCTCATCAATTTCCCTTGGAGTAAACCTTGACCTAGAGAACACCAAGATTCTCCCTGAAGTACTCAAACTTTAGCCTAGCCAATGGCTTCGTCAATACATCAGCTATATGTTCCTCCATCGCAACATGTTGGAACTTCACTGCTCCCCTCTACACCATATCCCTGATATAGTGGTACTTGATCTTGATATGGTTCGACTTGTCATGGAACATTGGATTCTCTAACAAATTCATGCAACTCTAGTTGTCACAATGCATACAAGTAGCATTCAACTGGAGATCAAATAAATCAGAGAGTAGCTTCCGCAGCCATACTGCCTCACAACTAGCTGAACAAGCTGCGACATACTCTGCTTCAGCTATACTCAGTGCCACATAGGATTGCTTCCTGCTAAACCAATAGATCACACCTGATCCCATACTGAAACAACACCATGAAGTGCTCTTCCTATCGATGGCACTACCTACCCAATTTGAATCAACATAACCCTCCAGGTTAATCTTCTGATTCGAATCATACTTGAGCCGATAATCAACTGTACCCTTCAGGTACCTCAGAATATGCTTTGCAGCAATCAAGTGAACATGTCTCGGATCTATCAGGAACTAGCTCAAGGTGTTCACAACAAAGCAAATGTCTGGTCTAATGTTCGTTAGGTACATCAAGGACCCAATCATCTGATGATACATCATAGCATCAACCGAATCTGATGAAGCACCATTCAAGAGCTTCAAGTTTGATGCCATAGGTGTGGCCATAGCCTTGTAGTCCATCATCCCAAACCTCTTCAAGATCTCTACTACATACTTCCCTTGTCCAAGGAAGATTCTATCTATACTCTACCACACCTCCATACCTAGAATGTAATGCATCATCCCCAAGTCCTTCATTTTGAACTCGGCAGCAAGCTTTCTATTTGTATCAACAATCAATCCATCCGTACCTGTCACAAATAGATCATCTACATCTAGTAGAAGCATCACTGGGTTTCCATCTTCAACCTTGTAGTAAGGGTTGGAATTTGCTTTACTCTTGGTAAAGCCCAAACTAGATAGAAAGCTGTCAATTCTACCATACCAAGTCCTGGGTTCCTGTTTCAAACTATACAAGGCTTTCTTCAATCTGCACACAAGAGACTCCCTGTCATGAGTCTCAAAACCGAGTGGCTACTCTACATTCACTTCCTCTTCCACTACACCATTCAAGAAAGCAGTCTTGACATCCATCTAGTGTATTTTCCATTTCATCACTGCAACTAGAGCAAGTACCGATTTGATGGAAGTGTATCTGGCTATCGGAGCAAAGGTTTCTTTATAATCTATTCCTTACTTTTGAGAGAAACCCCGAGCCACAAATCTTGCCTTAGAGCAAGTACCGATTTGATGGAAGTGTATCTGGCTATCGGAGCAAAGGTTTCTTTATAATCTATTCCTTACTTTTGAGAGAACCCCCGAGCCACAAATCTTGCCTTATATTTTTCGATGCTATTGTCTACAGCATGCTTGATCTTGTACATCCATTTCGAAGTTACAACTGACTTCCCTTCTGGTCTTGGAACAACATCCCAAACATCATTCTTCATGATCGATTGATATTCTTCGATCATAGCATCCTTCCATCCTTTCTGTTTTGCTTCTTCTTCATAACTAGAAGGTTCTTTATCAATGAAATCACATAGTAAAGCTACATACTCGGAACAAGATCTGGTCCTCTTTCTTTCTCTGTGATTCTCTGCTAGAGCCCCATACCTCTCTACACGTTGGATAAGTTCTCATACCCAAGCAGGTTTCCTCTTGTGAGGATTCTTCTCTAGAGCTAGATCTACAGGTCTTTGTGGTTCTTTGAAATCTTGATCTTCTTATTGAGTTTCTTCATTCATGGTTGTATCATGAATTCTAGGTGCTTCAGCTTCTTCAGGTTCTTCAGCAGGTGTCTTTCTAGATTTGTTTTAAGATGTGTCTTCATCAAATGTCACATACCTGTTGATGTCAATATTCATGTATCCTGGGAAATATATTCTATAAACCTTCGAGCTTTCAGAGTATCCCACAAATATACCCTTCTTTCCTGAAGAATCTAATTTTGTTCTCTTCTCTTTTGGAATGTGTATGCACAAAGGACAGCCAAATATTCTGAGATGGCTGACTGCTGGTTTCTTTCCAAAGAAGACTTCTTCAGGAGTCTTGTTTTTGAGTACTCTATATGGAGTATGGTTATGTACATACACTATTGTTCTGGCAGCTTCATACCAAAGATGCATAGGAAGATCTTGATCATGAAGCATAGCTCTTGCTACTTCCATGATAGTTTTGTTCTTCCATTCCACAATCCCATTCTGTTGTCAATTATAAGAAGCAGATAACTCCCTCTTAATCCCTGATTCTTTGCATAGCTCTTTGAATTCATTCGAAGTGAATTATCCACCATTGTCTGATCGAAAAGTCTCGATCTTCTTTTCACTGTGGTTCTTGATCAAGGCTTTGAATTCCTTGAATTTGTTGAATACTTCATCTTTGTTCTTCATGAAGTAAACCCATATCTTCCTAGAAAAATCATCAATAAAAGAAACATAATATGCATACCCGCTTAGTGAGTTTGATGAAATAGGACAGCATACATTGGAGTGGATGATTTCTAGGATTCCTTTGGCTTTTCTTTCACTGCTAGGAAATGTCTTCTTTGTATTCTTTCCTTTCACACATCCTTTGCAGACCCCATCATGTTTTGCTTGGAATTCTAGAAGACCTTCAACAACTTTTCTTGCAATTGGCAGTGCTCTGTAATGCACATGTGCAAGCCTTCTATGCCAAATTTCACTTGGCTCTACCATGTCATGGACCAATGCTTGTTCTAGATGGCCCTTTAATTTGTACAATCCTCCTTATTGTTCTCCAATCACCAACACATTATCGAAAGTATTTCCTCTTGGCCACATGATGACTTGACCATCTATGAATGCAACCCTAATTCCTTTTGCATCTAGTGTAGATATGGATAGGAGGTTCTTCTTGAGTCCTAGCACAAACAATACTTCCTTCATTGTTAGAGACTTTCCAGAGTTTAGTTGATAGGAAGATTCCCCACTATCTTTTATTGGATATTGGTAGTCATCTCCTAGCTTCACCTTGTGAGGTGATTCATGTTCTGATAGTATTAGAAAGGATTCCTTGAATCCATTCATATGTTTGGAAGCCCCACTGTCTATAAGCCAATCATCACTTCCATGAGTAATGTTACCTGTGAGAACAGAGATCAAAACAAAGTTCATCCTCGCTTGAAGAATATTCACTTTCATATCTGGTTCTTTTCTTGGTTGGTTCATCATCCTCTATAGCATGAGCATGATGTCTTCTTTTGCTCCCCTTCTTTTTATGAGAGTGGACCTTGTTCTTAGGACAGTCTCTTGCAAAGTGTCCTATTTCATCACATGTATAACATGTTAACCTAGATAGGTCCTTTTTACTGTTGTCTCTATGATGATGACTCTTACCTTTGGGGTGATGAGATCTCATTCTGCCTTTCTTGGAGTGAAATGTGAGAGCTTGATCTTCACTTCCCATCTTCTCTTCTTGAGCTGCTACCTATGCTTCTTCTTAAGAACATTCTTCCCATAGTCTTCTGAATTTGACTAACTTCTTTCTCACACAGATTCCTTGGATGAATGAATCCCATGACCTAGGAAGGCCATTCAGAGTGTCATCACAATCTCTACATTCTCCACTTCTTCATCTACAACTTCTAATTGTTCCTTGATCTAAGAAACCCTTGTGAAGTAAAACTGGATGGTCTCTGTATTCTCAATCTTCACATTCTTCAGTTGATTCCTCAGAGTTATCTTCTAGTTTATGTTCTTCCCTTCAAACAATTTGGTTAGGGCATCAAACATTGATTTAGGTGTCTTGAGAGAGGACACCTATGGGATAAGGTGATCCTTGATAGAATCAGTAATGATCCTCTTTGCCATAACCATATTCTTCTTGTTTAAGGCCTTTGCCTCACCTCCCTCTAGAACTGGAACCTCCTCATGGATGTAGGAGTCCAACTCATTTTCTTCCAGGACTAGGGAGATCTTATACTTCCATGCTCGGAAGTTATTAACTCCCTCAAGCTTTTCATCAAGATTAGTATGATGAGACATCTTAAACTAAGAACCTCAAATGGAAATACAAGAGATTTAGATCTTACCAGGTCAAGATGTCAGATTTGGATTTGAAGCTGAAATCCCGCAGTACTGGATCAGGAGAAAATTAGGGTTTTTCTTTTTCAGAGATCTGTCCACCCAAATGCCTTGAAATTTATCCCTAACTTAAATTTTGGGGAGGATATCAATCTAGGCTCAGGATCACTGAAAAATTCCTCTTTTGTGAAAAGCCCTAATTTTCAGCAGCACTGTCATGTCCAGAACTGAAAAACCTTAGAATTGGATTCTGCTTTGATAGAAAGATGTGCCCTAAGGAGGAGAGTTATTCCATCTTACTTTTACTAAAAATATATGGTGGAAGATCTACAAACTAGGAAGCCCTAGTTCCCGTAGTTGCACAATGTCCTCTTATTAGGTTAGCTCTGATGCCATCTTAGTTTTTCAACATTAAGCTAGCATTATTTAGGATCTTTAACTGAGAGAATAAAAAGTACAGTAATCGAAAACAAGAGACAATGAACATAGTGTTTTTCCTCGGGAATCCATAAATGGAGAAAACCCCACAACTTCCTTAGAGATGGAATCAGCACCAAAATAGTAAAAGCCCAAAACAGTAAGTGATCTCCCAATAACATTAACCTTCTTCTTGTTTAGACCCAATGTCTTCTCCTTCCTCAACTATGCGCTACACTTGAGTGTGTATGAGTTGTGTGTTAAATAGAGAGTCCAGCTCTCTATTTATACTAATCCTAACATGACTAAAGCCTTACCAGGGCCGACCTCTACTAGGAGAGTCTAATAACCCTAGTGTCCCGGAACTGCGGGGACTTTAACCCTTACACAATTGGAGGGTTACCCACAATGACTTAACATGACTTGTTTACATTATTGATCCTCCCGATCGGAAAATTGAGGCATGACAACATGACTCAATTACATTATAGATACATCAAAGAATAAACATAAGGTTACAATACATAAGATACATAGATGAATACATTCCAAAGTTACAAATACATCAACACCTTCCATTGCTACTCCAGGGTTGTGGAGAAGAAAGCCAGCCCTCTAGCTCTATCTGTGTGGCTCCCAAACACAGTAGGTTTATCAATCATACTAAGCCTTCACCCCACTCCAACACCGTCTGAATACCACCCACTTCATACACGTAGCAAAACAAGCAACTCATAGCTTGGGCAGGGAAATCCGATCCCTGAGTCATTATTGGCCCTATCGTAGCCAAAAAGACTCACTAAGAATCCACAGTGGCCCAAAACATAACTGAACACCACAACCAAAAAAAAAGTAGGGAAAACAACAACCCCAGACTCACAATGAAGCAACGGGAAAATTACATAGTCTGAAAATGGGAGAGAAATCAGACTCTCAGTATGGACAGGATGAAAACATACACAGGCCATAAATCGGTAATGAAAACATACACCCTAGTATAAATCATGAATGGCTCATGCATAGGAAGATTGTGGGTGATAGAGAAATGGCTCATCTGCTCGCTGTGTGAGTAAAACCATGAAGGATCCTGTGCGTGAGAAGGTGAGAGAACCCCCCATCTGCATGAGGATGACCAAGACCAAATGGGAGAATGGAATCGTGTTCCATCCCCTACTCTCTACATGAGGGAATGAGCCTATTGGTGGAGTGTGCATGTGGGAAAGGACTGACAGTCCTGCCACCCACCACTACCCAGCAATAACTGCCCACTAACAACATCAGTTTTAAATGTGGTAGTTGGCAGATGAGACAAGGAAAGGTGAGTGAGTCAAAAGGGTGGGTGACAACTAAATGGGTTCAACACCCGACACCTAGCTTTTCCCATCAGCCCAAGGTTAATAGTCCCCCCCTCCCTTATCCTTAGGAAAATCATGCCCTTTTTATCATGGTTGCATTGACATAGCTGGTTGGGTTCATTTTAATTAAAGTGCATAATTACATGATACCAAAACTATAAGGTGCCGGATAGCACGATATACCATTGGAAACTATTCCAATCGTCAAAAGATAACACAACCAAATCGATGGTGGGTATTTTTCCTTTAGCTCCACACCACAATTAATTACAATATATACATCATGTACCTTTTAATGCAAACGAGGTCAAAACTGGGGTGTTACACTACTAGAGGAAGAAGTGCAATTTATTTGGAAAGAATTGGAGAATTGGAAGGAGGTATGTAAGAAACAAATAGAGAGAAGGTTGCACACACTGGTAGAAGTTGCAAACTAGTTAGAAGGATCATCTCCATATAAGGAAGATAAAGAAGTGGAGAAAGTAGTATGCCCTACATGTGGGGAAAGTTTTAGTCAATCAGGTTACACAGTCATAGTGCATTCATTTGGGACCCAAAATCCTACACCAACAGTTGAAGAAGAACAAGAAGCACCCAATGTAGAATTAAGGAAATAAGGTGAGCTAGATGTAGGACTGATCCCTGATATAGAATTGGAAGAAGCTGAGCAATTACAGCCTCAGCCACAAGAATTGTTGGATCAGCATAAAAAAGGGAATATTGAAGCCAAGCAGGGTGTTTTCACACAAGAACAAGCACCTTCAGAAATGTTTTCCGAAACTTCCATTCAATAAGAAGAAGGTAAACTAGATATTGATTTAATTCCTGAACCGAACTTAGAATTTTTTATTGTTACCCCAAAACCATCTCAGGATACCGAGCTAATAGAGGAGTCCCAACAACAGGAAGATATTGAAGTCAATCAGGATGTTGCTAAACAAGAACCAACATTCTTAGAAATCATTTTTGAAACTCCATTTCAACCAAGAACAACAGATCGTGAGGTAGACATAATCTCTGATGTGGAGTTGGGAGAAGATGAACAGATGCAGTCACAATCATCAGGGGATACTAAGGTATTTGGGGAATAGTTTCATCTTTCGAGAGATATGGAAGTAACTCAAGAGAAATTCCAACAGCATGAAGAAATGGGGGGACAGGACACTGATACAAAAGACCCGGTATTCTTGCATCTCCCTGTCAAATCCGGGGCTGAAATCCAAGTAGTTGTTGCTGGGACTCAGGCAGACATGGAAATTGAAATTCAAGAAGAAGTTGTTACACAAGAACCAACATCTTCACAATTAAATGATGAAGTTGTTGAAGAAGAGTTGTAGGGAAAGGATGTTGTCACACAAGAACCAGCACCCTCATAATTAATGGAAGAAGTACCCACACAGGATGATGTTGTTGAAGGGGAGCTTCAAAAAGAAGATGCTGATACACAAGAACTAGAATCCCTAGAAGTGGTTCCAGAAGTACCTATGCAGACAAAGACTGCTGAAACCTTGATAGAAGAGGAAGTAATTACACCCCCAATGTAGAATGCTGAAGCTGAAACCTTAGATTGAAAGGTATGCACTCAATTTTCCTATAAATTTGTCAATTTGGACTCTAATGATGAGGAAAATGTAGGAGATGAAAGAATCAAGGGGATGATCAAAGAGCTCTCATTGTTAAAAATAGAAGTGAAGAAATGGAAGAGGTAGGTGGACAAGTATCAAGAAGGAATGATTCCCTCACCGATGACGAGAAGACTATCAGAGAATTTAAGGAAAAATGGGCAGAAGAATTGATGTTCCAGAAATTACGATGGGAAGAGATATAGAAAGAATTGAAGGAACTCAAAATGTTCAAATCTATGCAGGTGGAGAAGGACCAGCCATATACTCTTTCCCAATAATGGTTAAGCACCAAAGTGCCATCTACTTCTTATC
The DNA here is from genome assembly GCA_001517045.1 of Pseudotsuga menziesii. Taxonomy (NCBI): domain Eukaryota; kingdom Viridiplantae; phylum Streptophyta; class Pinopsida; order Pinales; family Pinaceae; genus Pseudotsuga; species Pseudotsuga menziesii. The sequence continues at coordinate 682,710 of LPNX010124195.1, read as the reverse complement.
TTGTGTTTTTATTTGAACAATTTATTTGGTTTAAATTGAAAGCAGTGAAGGAGAGGAGACCCTGTGAAATGGAAACCTTAGCCCAGCTTCTAGAAACTTTTATGGAAAGTAATTTCATTGAGCAGAATCTGCTCTGTGAACTTTACCTACATGAAATGGCTTGTCCGTTGGACTACCATTCTAACTCTGCCCCTTACCTAGGAGATGTTCAACTGATGGATTTTGCCTCCTTCATCAGCAATCATGTGCAATGGAAGAGATCTTTCCAGATCTATTCTCACAATGAGGCTAACACTAATCTTTGGGTTCAAAGTGAGCCTCAATCTCCTCTCCTTCTCCTCACTTTGAAATGCCAAAGGATCACATCTTCCATCAATACCTAGTAGATAGTTGAACTTCAATAAAGGAGAATCTCTAAGTGTGTCAGCCGAATTACCATGCACCAGCAATTAGCTCTTGATGGCAGTAAGCATAGATGGCAGGCTGCTCCTTTATCATTTTAGAATAGGGACCCTTATTGTTTCAAGAACTTTAAACACACTCTTTCAAGGGTGTGGGGATATGTGGATTGTATAAGGAAGTGTGGAGCTAATTGGCTGGGATTCAAGTTCAAATTTCCTCTCATCTGGTGCCCTGCAAAACTGTACAGGGAATATTTTTTTTGACAAAGGAAGCAGAGGAGCAGTGTTGGAGATATTGGGTTGCCTACAATGGATTTCTAGAAGCATAGGGAACACCTGAACTGCCTTATAACTTTTCCTCTCTCCATGAACAAAGTACAATGCCATATTTAGATTCAGACTAATGGAGGTTGTTGCATAGGGACATGCAACATAACAGTTGGGGGAGATGTTGGGACCAGAAATTACCCCTTTTTTACCACAGTCACTATACCATGTTTTCCTTATCTTACCCCATTTTATGCTCCAAACAGATGTTCTTCCTTCATTGGAGCCCTGATCCCTTATAGGTATGATTACTTATTGTTTTATCTTATCAATACTTATGATTGTTATAAACAAGGCTTTACCTCTTGATTTATGCTAACAAATTAAGATTTTATGAATATAGTTCAATACATGAAGGATATAGGTGCATTAGGCCAAGTGGTTTCTAGAAGAGACGAACATCCATTGCTAGTTGTGCCCATGGACTCCATCTTTACAGGTGAAACACAGTCAAAGATCCTCCATTGGAGAAAATTTGGGGTCTAAAATGGGCCTTATAAGAAAATGCGCCAACAATAAATTTTGTGAGTTGGAATTCAAGAACCAATAGAATTTCAAAAAAATGAGTCAACCATAATAGTTGAATTGACATATTTGTCATAAAAGAAAACTACTTTTTTTGTTTGTATTTTTGACATATTTCCCTGTGTTTTTACTCAAATTTAAAGTGGGAGAGCTCACTCGATGTAGAATTTAATTCTCGATCCAACGAGTACCCAAACTACATACTTTTGATGGACCCCACTACCCCAAAAATAAGAAATACCTGAAAAAATGTGATGATGACATCATCATCACATTTTTTCAAGTATTTCTTGTTTTCGGGGTAGCGGGGTCCATCAAACGTATGCAGTTTGGGTACTTGTTGGATGAAAAATTAAATTCCATATCCAATGAGCTCTCTCGCTCATAATTTGAGTAAAAACACAGGGAGATATGTTGAAAATACGAACACAAAAAGTAGTTTTTTCTTTCTTCCTTCAAAATTAATAACTATTATTTTATTATTTTAACTATTATCTTATTATTTTCCTTAGGAGGACCATTTTAGACCTCAAATTTACTCTAATTATTTCACGCAAGCCCCAATAGGCAAGGCTGCAATAGACTCAGCCTCAATAGTGCACCATTATTCAAGGGTAGGTGCAACTAATAGAGTATCTTTTAATTGGGATATGTTACTTCATTATCGGCTCGTGCAATAGACTTTCTATATTTCTTTCTTATGTTTCTCCCATAGCTATAACAATTCATTGTAATAGGGAAGCCTTAAGATCATATATCTTCATGGCTTCCCGATATTAGTGGGTAGAAGTTATGAAGATTGATGTATAAATATTAGGAATTATTCAGAGCCGAGCGTTATAAAATAATTGGTTATATTGTATAAGTTGTGATAGAGACTATACTTTCATTCCATAATCTAATACAAGGAGCAGGATTCCTTAGATTTTTGTGTTTTAACTTGTGTTAGTCTCCAACGTCTTTGTTCCAAGGGTGGGCCTGCCTTCCCACAAATATTTCTGAGTTAATTAGGTATTTATATTTGTTGTCATGTGGTGTGGATGTTATAGTTTAGATGCATTCGTTTATAACAACTACAACAGTAATGATTCATTGTGTGTTTTCTTGAATGATTAGTAAATTCATTTCCTGTAAGCTGTAGCATAGTGGTGTGATAGTCGACTATGTCAGTTAATTTTCCTTATGCACTTGTGTGATAGCTGTAACAACCAAGCTCATCCCTAGTTTCTTTCAATTGTTGTCTTTCTTTAGTTTTGCTAAAAAAGTCCATTTAGAGTTATAATTGTTGAGTTCACTTTCTGCATTTTTGATTCTTAGATTAAGTTGGATTGAGATAGTTATAATGTATCCTCATATGGCCTGGTAGATTAGGATTTAATTTTCTACAAACGCAAGTCTAGATGTTTATTTCCTAAATCTTTTATTTCTAGATCAAAGTTGTAGGAAGGTAATTTTAATTCTACATTCTAAGGAAGGTAATTTAGATAGGTAGGATAGTTTATTCAATAGCATCAACTACTTAGTGTTTAAGCACAGACAGTGTAAATTATCTTTGCAATAAATACACTTTCCTGGGTTGACAATTTATATTGGACATTCTGTATTTTGGATTTAATTAACTTTCATATAGAGTGCCCAACATTTTGGTGCCGTTTTCGGGGAAGATAATTATTAGATACCATAGTAGTTGAATCCACTCATTTTTATTTAGTTTTTAAGTTTGCATGTTTTGGGTTGCATAAATTCTAGAAGGGTACAACGTGACATTCCTATAACCCCAAGAACTCCCTAGAATACTAACATTGTAGGTGGTCGAGGTTGTGGAAGAAATCCAGCCTTGGGAAGAAGAACATTCATTGATGATCTAGTTTCCAAAACCAATTCCTGTACTGGAGCTCACCATCAAGGGTCCTCCGTCAGAAGAAGCCCAATTAATCCCAAGGTGGAAGCATCGGTTTCCACAATGGACAACACATGATAAGTTGTGAGACCCTTAGGTGTCCCTGTGGAGGAAGACAAAGTTAGTGTTGTGGGATCCATTGATTGAGACATGATTTATCACATCAATGGGAAAGTGGTGAAAAAAGAGGAGTTGACACAGTTCCATCAGAAGTAGGATGACCAGAGGAAGAATAAAGAGGATAAAGTAGAATAAAATGTGAATAACAAAGGTGAGCCAGAAGATCATGAAGAGGTGATGGGGGAAAATCATCACAATGAAGATGATCCCCCACCTGAGGGGATAGTCACTACACTTCAGCTCCCCATTTAACATCCAGAAGGACTACCCCCCATGAAAAATATATCACCATCAGTATTGCCTCATTTTCATGGAAAGACCACAAAGGATCTGGATGAATTCCTTTTCGAGTTTGACATCCTCTGTTGCAGCTATGACTACACTTCCAACACGCAGAAGTTAAAAATTTTCCTTGCTACATTGAAGGATAATGCGCTACGTCAGTTCATGAGCTTGGGTGGTGGACCTATCACCACCTAGGATCGAATGAAGCAGGTGTTCCTTGAAAAATAACAGGAGTACTGGAACATCAAAGAAAAAAGAGAAGAACTATTCAAGATGGTACAAAGGGATGAAGAAATCTTGGAATATTTTGTTGAGAGGATTTTGTACAATGTGTAGAGGGCTGCACAGACTAATATGGGGTTAGATGTGCTCAAGATAATCCTACTTCATGGGATTAGGGAATAATTCCTAGATATGTTGAACCTTGTATGAAAGGGGGATATTTCAAAGGAATCCTTTGGAAAGATTGTTGATTTGTGCAAAAGGTATTCCATAGGATCTTCCAGGAACAAAAAATGTGATAAACTAGAACGATATGTCTTCAAAAGAAACAAGAATTCATCAAATGGTGGAGCTACCCGAGAAGAAATAGGAAAACTTCTTGAGAACTTCAAGACAGAAATGATGAGCTCCATCTGCTCTAAAATAGATTTCCTAAGGGAAAAGCATAAATAAGCAGTACAGGATCTGACACTCGGTGTATTATTCCTTAAATGTAGGAAGAAACATCCCCTGAAGGAGTTCCCACTTAACAAAGTGGAAGTGTATCAGCTCTATGAACTAAACCATGATACAAAGGAGTGTCCTTCACTACCTCAAGTGAAGGCAATGTTAGAATAATCAACCCATAGTTAGCTACCTTGGACATTAATTATCTCCATTTTTGTCTTATTTGCCTAGTTTCCATATTCCACTCTATGCAAGTTGTCCTCCACATTTCCAAGATGGTCAAACTTGCTAAAAATGAGTCATGGAGAGCTTAGGAAACCTCTTGGAATCATTTCTACTTTATTCCTGGCCTTCCTAGCACATATCTGTTTTTTTCTGCTTTATTGCTGCTTTTATTGAGTTTTAAGGAAATTGGGAAAGTTTGACTAGGTGAAATTAACTTGTTTTTGGCCTCCATCATCCTCCACTCTTTTCTCCTAATAAAATCATGTATGAGTTTTCCTTCCATCATCTATTAGCCTCCCTAATTTATTTTTCCAATTTGTGAGCTCCTAGACAAATTTGGAAGTTGCTTTATGCACCTATTGGGGATTTCCTTAGTTTTAGTAAGCCTGCTTTTGACCAATTCGAATGGCATCCTAATGCATTCAAATATCTCATGTAATTATTTATTGTGGCAGCCTATGACTTCTCAAGGTTGGCTATTGTACACTTATTCAATACAGATTAGTGTTCTGCTCCATATTCAGTCTCCTTTGTGTGTAATTTGCATGTGTAATTAGCAATTTTTGTGAGTGTAATTGTTCTAACACTTGGGTTCAATTTCCACATGGTATTAGGGCCTTTGTATATTGATTTATCTCCTTCCATATTGTTATTTCAGGTTTGACATCATTGACTGGGAGCATTCTGCTAATTGAAGGGACAATTTTTGAGCTATGGATCAATCTCAGAAGATCATATTGAATCCATTTAATTTCTTTGAATGGAAAGCAGAGATGGAGATATTGTTGAGAGTGAAATGCCTTTATAGAGTGACTATGGCAACAGAAGTAGAGTCCAATGCAGCTGCAGAGAAAATTAAATGGCACAACAGGAGGGATGAGGCCTATGGTTTCCTATGTCTGAGCATATCCAGAGACCTCCTTTTCCATCTTGATGGATTGACATCACCAAATGAAGTATGGGAGAGGCTTGTTGATATTTTTGTAATAACAAATGAGATGAGAGGAAATCAAATTGAGAATGAATTGATCTCCTTGAGTCCCAGTTTCTTCGAATCCCTACAACTCTAATTTTCTAAGTTTAAAGCCCTTGTTTTGCAGCTAAAATAGTGTGGAATCGAAAAGGAGGAGCAACTGGTTTTGGCCATACTCTTGAAGCTTGGCCCTAACTATTCATTGTTTGTTTTGACCTTCCATGCCATCAAGTTGATGTTGAAATATTGTAACTTCAAATAATATTCTATATGTATCTTTTTGTGGTCTCCGATGGTCCTATTAGGAGAACCACTTGTATTACTTTGTACCCCGATGTTTATAATATGAAGAACTAATAAGACTCATGAGGTAGTCCCCTCTAATTGTAAATGTGGGTCATTAGCACCCCAGTGTGGTTACTTGAGCCTACATGTGTAACTCGAGCCTACATGATTTAACTCGAGCCTACATGTCGGATGAGTTAATTAAAGTGAACGGATGAATATAAATAGAGGTGTAGTGCTCCTAATTTAGAGCACACACTCTCACTTGTGTAGCGCATTAGTGGAGAAGAGAGAAGTAGCTGGAGAAGGAAGAGGATCAGGCTTTGATCTCCTTGTTGGTTTTATCTTTTATCTTTTGGGGCATCTATATTGAGGAAGTTTTTTCTAGGTTTTTCCTAGGATAAATATTTGTGTTCTTGTTGTATGTATGTGCTTGTCTCTCTTTCAACGATCTTTTGGATTATGGTTATGCTGTTATAATGCTAAATGTTTTAAGATCTGATATAACCATTAAAAATTCAACATGGTACCAAAGCCAACCTAAAAGAAGACATTGTTCAGATATAAAAGCTAGGGTTTCTTACTTTTTGGTTCTCTCTCCACAATCGATCAGCAAAAGAATGCTAGGCTGACTCTCCTTTGAAGGGCGCATCTTTCTGTCGAAGTAGAATTCGATTCCAAGCATTTTCACTTTTCGGTATGGGAAATTAGGGCTTCTTGTAGAAGATGATTTTTTGAGTGAGCCCATCATAGGATTTCTCTCGTCATAAAAATAAAAGTTTATAGACCTGGATCAATATTTTTGGTTGGGTGAAACTCTAGGAAAGTCAAACCCTAGTTGACCCCGAGCTAGAAAAACCCTAAATACTATAAATGCTAAGTTTTGGTACATTATCTATATCTAGATATTGGAAATGGTTCATGAGCTGAAAATTTCAAAGGCCAAAGATAAAATGCAAATGTACACTGTATCCAAACTTCATCCTCAGAATCGTTATATTAGGGGAGATATGATCCCTCCAAGTTAGGGTTCCAACATGTTCTAGAGTTCATCCCTAAATAGGACACCTAGGGAGAATTGCTATATCTTGCGCTACACAGGTCCAAATTATATTTATAAATATGTTCCATAAATTGTACAGACTGTACTTTCTGTGGTCTGAGTTTCAGACTCAGAATATGAACCAGTCACATGTGGAAGTCTGTACAACGTTACTGTTCTGAACAGTCCTTTAATAGGTCACCTTGGGAACATGACCATAAGTCCCAATTGGGGAAACCAATTCTAATGAAACCTATGGTGTTGGAATAGGTACATGTAAGGATACCTCAGTGAGGAATTTCAAACACAGAGGAGTAGTAATTTCAGAGATACTGCAGAAATAGTAACATGCATTTCTGCAGAAGAATTTGGAAAACTAGGGCTTCCTGTTCCGGGAGCTTCCCTCCACTGTTTTTAGAAAAGGAGTACATTGTATAGCTCAACTTGAAGAGATCTATATTTCTATCTAATCAGATCTAAAAGATTCCAAGTTTTTAAAATTAGGGTTTCTTTGACAAACCCTAGATCAGCTAGCTCTAGAACTAGGACGAACACCTCAAATCGATAAGATATAATCTTTTGCTATTTCCATTTGAGGTTCTCATCAGCTTGATGATAAGCTTGGTGAAGTTGAAAACCTCCAAGCATGGAAGTATTTGATCCCTCTGAAGAAAATGAACTAGACACCTACATGAATAGAGAGGTTTCGGTTCTAGAGGGAGATGAGGCTCAAATCCTTACACAGGAAGAACTTGATCAAGGCCAAGAAGATCATTGTTGATTCAATCACGGATGAAATTGTACCAAATGTGTCTTACCTAAAGACACCGAAGATGTTTGATTCCTTGATCAAGCTATTTGAAGATAAGAACATAAATGAGAATATGGCTTTGAGAAAATAGATGAAGAATGTGAAGATCCAGAATGCAGAACAACTTGAAGCGGCAGAAGAAGAAGTAGAGAATGCAGAAGTGGTGATAACCACCAGGATCATAAAATTTATTCATTCAAGAAATGTGTGCCAGAAGGAAGTGATTAGTTTCAACAGACTCTAGGAAGAAGAAGAAGGTCGACTCATAAGAAGAGAAGAAAAAATGGGAAGATCAATCTCTCACCATTCAAAGAAGATCCCTCAAGCAATAAGGAATATGAAGAGCTCAATTCTTGAAGAACCTCTTATCCCTATTATCATTTAGATAAGAAATTATGATTTCATGAATGAAGAAGATGATGAAGTAGAATGAGCAAGACAGAGTCTACCCATAAAACAAATAAAATATAAGTATTCAATTGTCATTTCATGATATTGGTTTGTATTCAGTTGATGTGTTATGCACGATAGAATGTTTGCATTAATGACAGTATACATGTGATGATTAAGTAGCTCATGCTGCTATACACCTCTCCATTGCTACTTATCTAAAATGAAACCTCCTTTTTGACATATTGGATGTCATATAGAAAGAATCTGTGAGATATGGATGAATGTTGTATTGGGTAAATAGTTGCATGATGCATAAGAATTTGTCGTTATGTATATGTTCTATGAAATAGTTCTAACCATGCAACTGGTTCATTTGAATTGTAGGAAAGGTCCTATACAACCGCCTACAAGAAAATAAGGATGAGACTTGTTCCAAAGAACAAGTGATGACAATTCAATAAACATGAATCTGAAGCTCCCAGGGTCAGAGACATCATGACGTAGAAAAGAGCTTCAAAGAGCAGTAGATCCACCTCGAAGGATGAAGACCACCATGGCTATGAAAGAAGTTATGATCAAAGAGTAACCATTGATCATGAGGAATTATGTATTCGATATGGTTTCAATGTTAGCTTTTGTACCTAGGCAGATGTTCCCTAGGTGACTTAATTTTTTGCCTAAGTCACTTTAAGAGGGAAAAAGGTGACCCTCACATTAATTGTCACTTAATGAGACTTTATAATTATAAAGTCACTTTTTGATAAATTTAAGTGGGTGAGTAATTTTATTTATGTGAATTAAATAAAAGTGATTTTTACTCTCACTCAATCTCATCCATTGGATTGGATCTTTTTCCTCCGTTGGATTAAGATGCCCACTTAGGTCAAACAAAAAGCATGATGGAGGCAAAAGGTTACTTCACTTTTTCATTTCAGGAGAAGAGAAGAGCGCTGGGAGAGAAGGACGAGGGTTTTCTTCACTTGCTAAGAAAAATTTCATGCACAGAAATCAAGGAGTATTGAACATTTAATGCTGGCACAGATTTCGAGATGAGGTACGACCTACATTAATTACAGTACGGCTGCATTTATTATTTGCACAGATTTCGAGGGAGTACGTCCTGTCAGTTTGGCTGTACAGCTGCATTTATTATCAGCACAGAAATCGAGGGAGTGAACAGCATTTATTTGGCATGATTTTCGAGGGAGTACGGCCTATATTAATTATAGTATGGCCTGCATTAATTTGCTAGCACACAAATCGAGACAGTACAGTGCATTTATTTGCTGGTATGGATTTCTAGACAGTGTACGGTCTGAAATTTTGGCACATAAATCGAGAAGGGTGTACGGCTGCTTTGCTAGGCACAAGTTTCCAGACTTTGGGATAAAGTTTGCTGGTGGAGATAAGTTGTATTTTTCACCATTTTTCTATCCTGTACTTTGCTGAAGAAAATAATAAATATCTCTCTCTCCTTGACTGGTTTTACCCTTGTGGGTTTTTCCAGGGCTGATTAGCCAAAAATCTCTGAGTCAAATTGTTTAGTGTGTGACTGTCCAAAAGTGTTTTTCAGCGTGTTAGTGAAGTTTTATTGTGTGTTTAAATTGTCCAGAAAATTTCATAAGTAACTTACAGCCAATGCAAAATCGGTTGTAAGTGAAAACCATGAAATGTGCATTTAAACCAGCATATAGTAAACTCAAGTTTTCTACATGGTATCAGAGCAAAGGGGGCAGAAAACAGTGATTTTTGCAGACACACAGTAATTTCCAGAATTCAGAAATTTTTGTGATTTTACTTTTGTCAGTGAACAACACTTTGTTGAGTTGTTGTTGAGATGGCTACAAGACTTAGATTGGAGGATAGGTTGGATGGGACAGGGAATTTTGTGCCATGGAAGGCCAGAATTTTGCTGTTGCTTGAAGAGAATGAGTTATGGCCGGATGTAGTGAGGAACACTACAACAAATCCTATTGCCATTCCTGCAGCTGCAGATGCAGCTGCCCTATCAGCCTTCAATAAGAAGTACTGCAAAGCTAGAAGAATTATTCTTGATGCGGTGAAAGATCACATTATCCCACACATTTCAGGAAAGGATAGGGCTCATAAGATGTGGACAGCCTTGATCAGTATGTATGAGAGTTCTAATGAGAACAGAAAAATGGTTCTTAGAGAAAAACTCAAGAGTATCAGGATGAATGGAGGTGAGGGAGTCACAGCTTACCTTACTAGGATTTCTGCTATTAAAGATGAACTTGCAGCAGTGGGGGAGGTGGTAGCCCCTACAGAGCTTGTACGTACTGTAGTGAATGGGGCTTCAAAGTCCTGGAGTGCTTTTGTGCAGGCTATTGTGGGCAGAGAGAACCTCCCTACCTGGGAGAGGCTTTGGGATGACTTTGTGCACGAGGAGACCAGGAGGGGTCTTGTACAGGGTAGTACTTCTCAGAGAGGGGCTGATGATGAGGATGTGGCTTTGGCAGCCAAGGGTAAGAAGAAGAAGGGTCCTAAGAAGGGTGGGGCCAAGCAGTAGCAGCAGGGGCAGCAGAGTGGACAGAAGAAGGACTTGAGTAAAATCAAGTGCTATGCTTGTCAGGCATTTGGACACTATGCCTCACAGTGTCCAAGCAAGAAGAAGAAGAAGCGGCAGGGACAGCAGACTGCATCCTCAGCAGAGGTTGATGAGTTTAGTGTTGCATTTCAGAGGGAGTTTTCCCTTTATGCTAGACAGATGGAGAGAGAGAGAGTCACCTTAGCCACCAGCATAGATATGGATCAGGATAGTGAGCATTTCTTGTTGGCAGGACATGAGGGGGGTCCATCCACCTCTTCTACTTGGTACATTGACAGTGGAGCCACGAGCCACATGATAGGAGCTCGAGAGGTGTTCTCAGAGTTGTCAGAGTCAGGTAGGGATGTGAAGGTTGTCCTTGGGGACAACACCATTGTGAGAGCTGTTGGTAGGGGTACCATCACATTTCAGAGGGAGTCTATGAGTCCCATGACTTTGCGTGATGTGTTGTATGTCCCTGGGATGAAAAAGAACCTTGTATCAGTTTCCACCATAGAGGACAGGGGTCTTGGGGTGTGCTTTTCGGATGGGAGAGTACAGGTATATCCCAAGGCTACAGGTATGTCCAGTGCCATGGACATCGGGTTCAGGTGTGGAAAGATGTACAAGCTATTATTTCAGCCATAGTGTGCTTTGGCACATAGTAGCAGCAGCGAGTTTGTGAGCTTTGGCATCGGAGGATGGCCCACCTTCATCACCCAGCTCTGAGATTGTTGAGGAGCATGGTTACAGGTTTACCCGAGTTTAGCATAGAGCAAAATGATGTGTGTAGGGGGTGTGCTTTGGGAAAGTACACCAAGACTGCTTTTCCGAGCAGTGACACTAGAGCTGCCGGGGTGCTTGATTTGATCCATTCTGATATTTGCGGTCCCATGTCATCGCGGTCTTTGACAGGATTTGAGTATTACATCAGCTTCATAGATGACTACTCTAGGAAGACCTGGATCTACTTCTTGAGGAGCAAGAGGTCCGAGCTTGTATTGAGAGTCTTCCAAGGGTTCAAAGCCCTTGTGGAGAAGTAGACAGGTAGAAAGATCTGGATGTTGAGGTCAGACAATGGGGGTGAGTATACCTCCAAGGAGTTCGGCGCATTCTGTACATAGGAGGGGATTTAGAGACAGCTGACAGTTCCTTACACTCCTGAGCAGAATGGAGTAGCAGAAAGGAAGAACAGGTCTATTGTGGCAGCAGCCAGGGCGATGCTCCATGATCAGGGACTACCTTTCTTTCTTTGGGCTGAGGCATGTAGTACTGCAGTTTATCTGCAGAACAGGAGTCCTCACAGGGCAGTGGGGAGTAAGACTCTTGAGGAGATGTATTCAGGAAAGAAGCCTGAGGTGAGCCACTTCTGCATATTTGGCTCTTTGACTTACTCTCACGTCCCTTCTGAGAAGAGGATGAACTTTGATCCCACTGCAGAGAGAGGCATATTTGTGGGATATGATGAGACTTCAAAGGCTTATAGGATTTACTTACCTTGTTCGCGGAAAGTTGTTGTCCACCGAGAAGTAATGTTTGAAGAGGAGAGAGCCTTCCGAAAGTCCAGAGAGTTAGAGCAGGGAAAGACTTCAGCCCCCACACCTCAGTTAGTGTAGGCTTCTTTGATACAGCTTACAAGTCCACAGGTTTCTGGAGGGATAGGATCACAGGGTACAAGTACAACATCTACTAGTTCAGTGGTCTAGGTGGTAGGCTCTTCAGGGACAGTGTCTAGGATAGGTACAGGTTTGAGTCCTCAGGTGACAGCATCGGTAGGCACAAGATCTTTAGTTACTGGTCCTCGGGGTGTTGGACCATCTGGTACTGGGACTTCGTCAGATGAGGAAAGCCCAAGCACAGTTTTGGAGGAGCAGACTTCAAGGAAGAGGAAGCCTAAGTGGCTTCAGGAGACCTTGAAGGATGTAGAGGCAGTTGGTAGACCCCGGGAGAGGATCAGGACAGTAGTGGAGCCTAAGAGGCTTGGTGTGGTGCCGGTCAGGGATGATATGGCTCTTGTTGCATGCCTTTGTGACTCTAAGCCATCTACTTTTGAGGAGGCTTCCCAGGATCCGGTTTGGAGAGATGCCATGATGAAAGAGTACCATTCCATCATGAAGAATGATGCATGGGAGATAGTACCGAGACTGGAGGGGAAGTCAGTTGTGACTTCCAGATGGCTTTACAAGGTAAAGCATGCTGCGGATGGCAACGTAGAGAAGTACAAGGCTCGATTTGTGGCGCGGGGATTCTCACAGGTTGAGGGAGTCGACTATGATGAGACTTTTGCTCCAGTTGCACGATATTCTTCTGTCAGGGCAGTGATTTCTATAGCAGCAGAGATGGGTTGGAGGATCCACCAGATGGATGTGAAGACCGCATTTCTCAATGGTCTTCTGCAGGAGGAAGTATATCTAGAGCATCCACAGGGATTCGAGATACATGGGAGGGATTCTCATGTGTGCAGGCTGAAGAAAGCCTTGTATGGACTGAAGCAAGCTCCTAGAGCTTAGTACTCCAAGATTGATGAGTATCTGACATCGATGGGATTTCAGAAGAGTGAGGCTGATCCCAACCTTTACTTCATTGTGGTTGGCGGAGAATCGCTCATTCTTTTGTTGTATGTTGATGATCTGTTCATCACAGGTGCTAAGCGTCTCATTGCACATTGCAAGAGAGACTTAGCTTTAGAGTACGAGATGACCGATATTGGGCTGATGCATTATTATTTGGGTATGGAGGTTTGGCAGGAGCCTGGGCATATTTTCCTTGGACAGGGAAAGTATGCAGCTGATATTCTGAGGAAATTTAGGATGGAGGACTGCAGGCCTATGAGTACACCTATGATCACCAGCTAGAAGCAACTTCATGCTTCCGAGGGCAAGTTGGTGGATCCCACTATATATCGTCAGCTTATTGGGTCGTTGATGTATCTGGTCAACACTAGGCCAGATTTGTGGTTTGCGGTGAACACTCTTAGTCAGTTCATGGTTGAGCCTAGGAGTGTGCACTGGACAGCTGCAAAGCACATTTTAAGATATCTTGCAGGGACAGTGGACTATGGTCTGGACTACAGGGGTTCGGATGGAGTCGGATTGGTTGGTTTTACAGATTCAGACTGGGCAGGTTGCGTGCGGGATCGGAAGAGCACTTCCAGTTGTTGTTTCAGTTTGGGCTCGGCAGCAGTGTCGTGGTTCAGCCGGAAACAGAGGTCTGTTGCATTGAGTTCGGCTGAGGCTGATTATATGGCAGCCAGTCAGGCTACTTGTGAAGCACTGTGGCTTCGCAAGCTTTTGGTAGATTTGTTTGATCAGGAGCTTAGGCCTACGGTGATCTACTGCGACAATCAGAGTTGCATTCAGCTCTCTGAGAATCCAGTGTTGCATGACAGGTCAAAGCACATAGAGATCATATACCATTTCATTCGAGACTACGTTCAGAGAGGGGCAGTTGAGCTTCGGCATATTTCCACTGATGAGCAGGTAGCTGACATCTCGACGAAGTCTTTGGGGAGGGGTAAGTTCGTCTTCTTCAGAGATAAGTTGGGAGTGGTACGGAACACCTTCCTCGGTAAGAGGGAGTGTTAGTTTTTGTACCTAGGCAGATGTTCCCTAGGTGACTTAATTTTTTGCCTAAGTCACTTTAAGAGGGAAAAAGGTGACCCTCACATTAATTGTCACTTAATGAGACTTTATAATTATAAAGTCACTTTTTGATAAATTTAAGTGGGTGAGTAATTTTATTTATGTGAATTAAATAAAAGTGATTTTTACTCTCACTCAATCTCATCCATTGGATTGGATCTTTTTCCTCCGTTGGATTAAGATGCCCACTTAGGTCAAACAAAAAGCATGAGGGAGGCAAAAGGTTACTTCACTTTTTCATTTCAGGAGAAGAGAAGAGCGCTGGGAGATAAGGACAAGGGTTTTCTTCAATTGCTGAGAAAAATTTCTTGCACAGAAATCGAGGAGTATTGAACATTTAATGCTGGCACAGATTTCGAGATGAGGTACGGCCTGCATTAATTACAGTACAGCTGCATTTATTATTTGCACAGATTTCGAGGGAGTATGGCCTGTTAGTTTGGCTGTACGGCTGCATTTATTATCAGCACAGAAATGGAGGGAGTGAACAACATTTATTTGGCACGATTTTCGAGGGAGTACGGCCTGTATTAATTATAGTACGGCCTGCATTAATTTTCTGGCACGCAAATCGAGATAGTACGGTGCATTTATTTGTTGGTACAGATTTCTAGACAGTGTACGGTCTGAAATTTTGGTACAGAAATCGAGAAGGGTGTATGGCTGCTTTACTGGGCACAAGTTTCCAGACTTTGGGATAAAGTTTGCTGGTGGAGATAAGTTGTATTTTTCACCATTTTTCTGTCCTGTACTTTGCTGAAGAAAATAATAAATATCTCTCTCTCCTTGACTGGTTTTCCCCTTGTGGGTTTTTCAGGGCTGATTAGCCAAAAATCTCTGAGTCAAATTTTTTAGTGTGTGACTGTCCAAAAGTGTTTTTCAGCTTGTTAGTGAAGTTTTATTGTGTGTTTAAATTGTCCAGAAAATTTCATAAGTAACTTACAGCCAATGCAAAACTGGCTGTAAGTGAAAACCACGAAATGTGCATTTAAACCAGCATACAGTAAACTCAAGTTTTCTACATTCAAGACATAAAGGGAGGTACGTATTATCTTCCATATGGGTCTACAAGAACAAGTGTACAAAGAAAGGTTTGTGATTTACCTCAGAAAGAATAGACTATGACATGACATACTCTATTGACAAGTATATATCAAGCATAGAACCACCTATACAGAATGAAAAGGGAAGATGATACTCCACTTCAGGGAAAGTGACTATAGAAGATATCCGAGTTTGACATGGTACAACATGATGGATAGATTCTTAATCAATCAAGACTTTACCAAGAGTAAACTAGGTTCCAACCTTCAAGGTTGAATGCAGAAGACTAGGATATGTTGATGACCTGACCAGATGAACTCATGGAAGATGTTATGATGAAAGAATACTAGAAATATTTTTGGGATATAGTAATCAAACCAGAAAGCAAGAATGTGGTATCTTCCAAATGGATTCGCAAGATAAAATATGTTGTAGATAGAAGTAATGAAACACTTGTGGCTAGAGGTTTCTATCAGAAAGAGGGAATTAATTATGAAGAGACATTTTCCATAGTAGCACAGTATACTTCTATTAGAACTATCATGACACTTGTATCCATGATGAAGTGGGACTTACACCAGATGGATGTGAAAACAACTTTTCTGAATGCTGTGATTAAAGAATAAGTATACATAGAATAGTCACTAGGATCTGAAGTTGAAGACAGATGGACTCATGTATGCAAGTTGAAGAAGGCCCTCTATGTCCTCAAAAAATCTCCTCGAGCTTGGTATGAAAGGATAGATAGTTTCTTGTCGAGCATGGGATTTACTAAGAGTAAAGTTGATCCTAACCTTTACTTCAAGGATATAGAATATGAACATGTGATACTATTACTATATGTGGATAATCTATTCCTGACAGGGAATGAGAAATAGATTACAGAATGCAAGAAGAAGCTTGCTGAAGAATTTCAGATGAAAGCCCTTGGGTTAATGCATTATTTCCTAGGTCTGGAAGTATGGCAAAATTCAGAAGGAATATTTCTCAACTAGGGAAAGTATGCAGTAGAGATATTGAAAAGATTCGATATGTTGGAATACAAAGCAATGGCCACACCCATGGATTCCAACTTGAAGTTGTTAGTGGATGTGACACAATAAATGCATATTATTGGGTCTTTAAATGTATCTAACAAATACCATACCAAACATTTGTTTTTCTATGAACACATTGAGTCAGTATCTAGTTCAACTAGACGTGTTCACCAAATAGCTGCAAAACATGTGATGAGATATCTGAAAGGGACTATACACTTTGGTCTATACTATGATGGAAACCATGACTACAGATTGTATGGCTATACAGATCAAGATTGGGATGGAAGTATCTTAGACAAAAAAATCACATCAGGTAGATGCTTTTGTTTGAGGTCTGCTATGAGTTCATGGTTTAGCAGAAAACAGTCCAATGTTTTTATTACCACGGCTGAAGTAGAATACATAGCAGATTGCTCTACTAAGTTGTGAAGCCATATGGCTTCAATAGATGATATTGGGTCTCTTTGACCTGAAGATGGATACTACAATGATTCTGTGTGATAACTAGAATTGTGATGAAAAAGAACCCTGTGTTCCATCGTAACACATAGAAATCTAGTATTTCTACATACGAGATAAGATGCAGATGATGATGTTTTAGTATTTACATACTGTAGCTGCAGATGATGGTGATTCAATATTTCTATACTAGATATAGAGATGATGTTTCAGTATTCCCATATTGAAGATATAGATGATGATGATTTCAGTATTCCCATACTAAAGATATAGGTGGTGTTTCAGTATTTACATATTGTAGATGCAGATGATGGTGATTTCGTATTTCTATACTGAATATAGAGTTGATGATGCTTTTAGTATTTCTATACTGAAGATATAGATGATTATGCTTTTCGTATTCACATACTGGAGATACAGATGGTGATAGTTCAGTATCCACATACTAAAGATGTAGATGATGATGTGTTGACAAAGCCTCTGTCTCGGGTAAAGTTCAAACACTTTCGAGACAAGCTTGGTGTTGTTCGAAAAGACCTTCCTCGAAAAGGGGAGTAGTGGTGTTGCAGTGGTATTGTATCATCCCTAGGATATTGCTCTAAAGTGATCCAGTGACACTGGTCCTCGAGAATGAAGAGGTATTGTATCATCCCAGGACATATGTCCATAATGGATCCGGTGACTTTGGTCCTTGAGAATGTAGTGGGATTGTATCATCCTTGGGAGCTTGCCCTAAAGAGATTTGGGGACCTCGGTCCTCGAGAATGAAGAGGGATTGTATCATCCTATGACATATGTCCATAATAGATCTGGTGACTTTGGTCCTTGAGAATGTAGTAGGATTGTATCATCCTTGAACTTCAGTTCAAAACGGATCTGGTGAACTTCAGTCATCGAGAATGTGGCAAGATTGTATCATCCTTGAACTTTGGTTCATAATGGATCCAGCGAACTTTGGTCATCGAGAAGGTGGCAGGATTGTATCATCCTTGAACTTTGGTCGTCGAGAATGTGGTAGGATTGTATCATCCTTGAACTTCAGTTCAGAATGGATCCGGTGAACTTTGGTCATCGAGAAGGTGGAAGGGTTGTATCATCATTGAACTTCAGTTCAGAATGGATCCAGTGAACTTCAGTCATCGAGAAAGTGGCAATATTGTATCATCCTTGAAATTCGGTTCATAATGGATCTGATGAGATTTGGTCATCGAGAAGGTGGTAGGATTGTATCATCCTTAAACTTCGGTTTAGAATGGATCCAGTGAACTTCGGTTCAGAATGGATCCGGTGAACTTTGGTCATCGAGAAGGTGGAAGGATTGTATCATCCTTGAACTTTGGTTCAAAACGGATCCGATAACTTCAGTTGTATAGAATGTGGTAGGATTGCATCATCCCTAGACTTTAAGTCCAAAAGAGATCCAAAGACTTCTTTTTCTTTTGCAGATTGTTGTTGATGATGATGATGGTTCTGATCGAAAGATCAGAATGTGATGATGATGATGTTCCTGATCGAAAGATCAGAGTATGATGATGATGATGTTTCTCATCAAAATATTAGAGTATGATGATGATGATGTTTCTGATCAAAATATCAGAGTGTGAAGATGATGATGATTTGATGATGATGTTTCTAATCTAAAGATCAGAGTATGATGATGATGATGATGTTTCTGATTGAAATATCAGAGTATGATGATGATGATGTTTTGATGATGATGTTTCTGATTGAAAGATTAGAATGTGATGATGACGATGCTTTGATGATGATGTTTCTGATCGAAATATTAGAGTATGATGATGATGATGTTTTGATGCTTTGATGATGATGTTGCTGCTGATCAAAAGGTCAAAGTGGTGAAGATGTTGTTACTTATCAAAAGGTCAAAGTGCTGAAGATGTTGTTGTTGATCGAAAGATCAAAGTTTTGAAGTTGTTGTTGATTGAAAGTTCAAAGTGTTGAAGATGTTGTTGCTAATCGAAAGGTCAAAGTATTGAAGATGTTGATGCTGATCAAAAGGTCAAAGTGATGATAATGATGTTACTGATGTTGCTAATCATAAGATCAGAATATGATGATGATGATGATGTTGTTCGAAAGGTCAAAGTGCTAATGATGATATTGCTGATCGAAAGATCAGAATATGATGATGATGATGATGTTGTTTGAAAAGTCAAAATGTTGAAGAAGTTGTTGCTGATCAAAACAGTCAGAGTGTTTTTGTTACTAAAGACTGAATATTGAAGATGAAGACTACATGATGTTGAAAAGATTCCAATGATTTATAGATGTGTTACCCTGACGATGTTGATGATGTCCTCTATCTCTCTCCTACTATTTTTGTTGTTGTTGTTGTTGTTGTAGAATACCCTTCTCATTGAGGGGGAGTGTTGAATTATTGTAACTTCGAAGAATATTTGATATGTATCTTTTTGTGGTCCCCGATGGTCCTACCGGGAGAACCACTTGTATTAATTTATACCCCGATACTTATAATAGGAAGAACTAATAAGAGTCATGAGGTAGTCCCCTCTAATTGTAAAGGTGGGTCATTAGCACCCTAGTTTGGTTACTTGAGCCTACATGTGTAACTCGAGCCTACATGTCGGATGAGTTAATTAAAATGAACGGATGAATATAAATAGACGTGTAGTGATCCTCATTTAGAGAACACTCTCTCACTTATGTAGCACATTAGTGGAGAAGAGAGAAGTAGATGGAGAAGGAGGAGGATCTGGATTTCATTTCCTTGTCAGTTTTATCTTTTATCTTTTAGGGCATCTATATTAAGGAAGCTTTTGCTGGGTTTTTCCCTTTAGGGTTTTCCCGGGATAAATCTTTGTGTTGTTGTTGTATGGTTGTGCTTGTCTCTCTTTCAATGATCTTTTGGATTATGGTTATGCTGTTATAATGCTAAATATTTTAAGATTTGATATAACCATTAAAAATTCAACAGTTGATAGCTCGAGCCTGGAAGATGCCTAAACTTGTAGAGTTCATGGAATCTCTCACACAAGAACAAGATAAACTGGTGATGATGGGCACCATCAAACCTTCCAAAGACCAAGCTCTGGTTGCTGGAGATTCAAGGGTGGATTCGAAAGGAAAGAATAAATCTAAGAAGCCACCTGAACAAAAGAGAGACAAGAACAAGTCTCCAAAGGAGCCCCAAGGTTCCAAGAAGAACCCCCAGAAGAAGAAGAACAGAGGATAAATGAGCAAGTGCGCATACTGTAGTAAGGGAAATCATTCTGAAATCTCCTGCATGAAGAAGCAAATTGACATGCTGACCCAACTCCTGGAGAAGAATGGCATCTCCCTTCTTGATAGCTCAAAGAAGAGGGAAGGAGGATCAAATTCAGAAGATAGAGAGAGAGTTCATGCATTGTATGCTGGAACATTAAGCTCACCTAGTTTCTTCATTGATTCTGGAGCTACAAGACATATGGTTTCAAACAAGGAGGCATTCACCTCACTTGACATGTCCAACAATCCACCAATAGTACCGGGAGATGACTCTCTCATTGAAACTTTGGGCAAAGGGAGGATTGATCTTGACCATGGTAAGTTCAGCAATGTATTGTATGTTCTAGGTCTTGCCTCTAACCTCTTATTAGTGTATCAAATGACCCACATAGGGTCTCCAAAGAAGGTCATATTCTCCCCTAATGAAGTCGAGATCACAGAGATCTCAATCGGTAAAGTCATTACAAAAGGAGTTGCAAATCACACTTTGAAGGTATACATGTTTTCATATTTTCTACCCTACTCAGACCCCTCTGCTCTGCTGATTCATGCTAATGAGGCAAGCAAGATTTGGCATGAAATATTTGTCCATCTTAACTATAAGTATCTATATGATATTAGTGAAAAAGAAATGGTCATAGGGTTACCAAAGATTAAGTTTTCCAAAGGATTCTATCAAGGTTGCATCTTAGGAAAACACCCGGAGCATAAATTTGAGAAAGCTAGTAATGAGAGAACCTGTGCACCTCTTGATTTGATCCACAGTGATGTTGCTGGACCATTTCCTCATATGTCAATGAGTCAGGACAAGTATGCATTGACATTCATAGATGACATTTCTAGGTTCTATTGGGTTTACTTCCTAAAGCAAAAGTCTGAAGTTTTTGGCCTCTTCAAAGTCTTTAAGGCTTTGGTTGAAAACAAGTCTTGGAGGAAACTCAAGGTCCTCAGATCTGACAATGGTGGTGAGTATGTAAAGTATGATTTCATTCAATATTGTGTGGATGGAGGTATTCAGATGCAACATTATATCCCTTACACACCACAACAAAATGGTGTTGCTGAGAGGAAGAACAGATCACTGAAAGAGATGGCAACCTGCATGATGGAGGCTAAGACTTTGCCACCAAAGTTTTGGGCCGAAGATATAAACTATGCATCCTATATCCAGAATAGGGTGTCTAATAAATATCTGGATGGTATGACTCCTTTTAAAGCATGGAGTGGGCACAAGCCATATGTGACCCATTTCAGGATTGTTGGCTCAAGGGCTTGGGCTAGAATTCCAACAGAAAAGAGGAAGGATTTGCAGCCCAAAGCCAAGAGTGTCTATTTTTTGGGTACTCTAAAAATTAAAAAGGGTACAAGCTGATCAATTTTAGAACAAACAAATTGTTCATTGAAAGGAGTGTTCAGTTCCAAGAAGAGCCTTTAGCAGCAGTTGAAGTTAAAGAGTCTTCTTCACCACCAGAACCACTGAATGTAAGTGAAGAGATAAATGAGTTTGTTGATTATGATATGTTTGATAATGATGATTTAATTTCATATCCTAACATTCATACAAGACCAAAATGGTTAGAAAATACCATTCATGCAGCTGGAGAACTAGCTAGAAATCCTAGTGATTCTAGGAGGACTAGATCTCAGTTTGAGAGTGCCCTGTGTATGAAAGACCCCTTGTTTGCAGAGAAATGATATATGATGGTTGAATCAGAACCAAAAACATATGAATATGCATCACATGATCCAATATGGAAAACATCCATAAAATAAGAATTCAGCTCACTCCAGAAGAACAACACTTGGGAGCTGGTTGATCTTCCGCCGGGGAGGAAGCTAGTTCAACGTAAGTGGGTTTTCAAAAACAAGTTTGTTGATTATGGTTCACCTTTTAAATATAAGGTAATATTGGTATCCAAGGGATACTCATATATACAATGCATAAAATACAATCATACCTTCGTACCAGTGGCAAAGATGCACTCCATCAGGTTAGCCTTAGCCATTGCAGCTTCAAAGCAGTGGGAGGTACATCACATGGATGTGAATTGTGATTTAATCAATGGAGATATTACTGAAGAGATTTACATGAATCAGTGTCAAGGATTTGTTACTAATCCATCTCTTGTGTGCAAGCTAAAGAAATCATTGTATGGGCTTAAGCAAGCCCCCAGGGTTTGGTATGCCAAGATTGATGGCTTTCTGCTATCATTGAATTTTGTTTGATGCAAGTATGATCCTAATGTTTATTTGAAGCTGATTCATGGTTATTTGATGATTATTGTCTTGTATGTAGATGACCTTATCATTACAGAAAGCTCAAAGGATGAAATTGCCTCCTTGAAGGATGTAATGAACCATGCATTTTCTATGACTGATTTGGGGTTATTGAGTCAACTCTTGGGTCTTGAGATTTCTCAAAACAAACATGGAATAAAATTACATCAGTCCAAGTATGCTTTGGATTTTTTGAACAAGTTCAACATGAAATATTGCAAGCCAAGCAAGACTCCCTTCCTTTTAGGAGTTAAGCTTGAAGAAGAAGATTCTTCACCTATGGTAAATAATACACTGTATAGGAAACTGATTGGGTGTTTGCTGTACCTTACACATAATTGACCTGATATTTCTATGCAGTAAGTGTGGCTTCAATATACATGGATCAGCCTGATGAGATCCATGGGACAAGGACTCATGGGATCTTCTACAAAGCTAAATCTGATATTGATTTGATTGGGTTTACTGACAGTGATTGGGCAAGTGAAAACACAGATCGAAAGTCAACATCAGGATATGTCTTCATGCTTGTTGAAGGACCAATTAGATGGTCAAGCAAGAAACAGAGTGCCATTGCACTCTCATCTACAGAAGCAGAGTACAAAGGAGTTGTAAATGCAGCAACTCAATGTTTATTGTTGTAGGGGTTACTTGGTGAGTGTGGCTTCGGATCAGAATAATCGACTACCTTCTATTGTGATAATTAGAGTACCATTCGAGTCTGCAATGATCCAATTCAGAGACAGAGAATCAAACAAATTGAGATCCATATGTACTAATTCAAATAGCTTGTGCATGATGGCACCATTCACCTACTCTTTTGTTTATCTTCAGAACAAGTTGCAGAAATATTCACCAAAGTTTTTTGTGACAATACTTTCAGCAATCTCAAATCACTACTGGGGATTTCTGATCATGCTGTGAAACATGATTTATGACAAGATTTTCAAATTTTGTTGTCCTTGTTTAAGGGAGGATTTTTCCCACTCGGTTTTTGCCTCTTTCCTTGGTTAAATGGACATGCAGTATGTAAAGGGTGACTAAGCCTTGTTTCTAGGCCCTATTATTTTCTGATATTTTACTCATAATTCAAACTTAAGGGGGGGTGTTAGAATAATCAACCCATAGTTAGCTACCTTAGACATTAATTATCTCCATTTTTGTCGTATTTGCCTAGTTTCCATATTCCACTCTATGCAAGTTTTCCTCCACATGTCCTAGATGGTCAAAATTGCTAAACCTAAGTCATGGAGTGCTTAGGAAACCTCTTGGAATCATTTTTTATTTATTCCTAGCCATCCTAGTGCATATATGCTTTTTCTGCTTTATTGCTGCTTTTACTGCGTTTTAAGGCAATTGGGAAAGTTTGACTAGGTGAAGTTAACTTGTTTTTTGTCCCCATCATCCTCCACTCTTTTCTCCTAACAAAAACATGTATGATTTTTCCTTCCATCATCTATTAGCCTCCTTAATTGATTTTTTCAATTCGTGAGCTCCTAGATAGATTTGGATGTTGCTTTATGCACCTATGGGGGATTTGCTTAGTTTTAGTAAGCCTACTTTTGACCAATTTGAATGGCATCCCAATGCATTCTAATATCTCATGTAATTATTTATTGTGGCAGCCTATGACTTCACAATTTTGGCTATTGTACACTTATTCAATACAGATTAGTGTTCTGCTCCATATTCAGTCTCCTTTGTGTGTAATTTGCATGTGTAATTGGCAATTTTTGTGAATGCAATTGTTCTAACACTTGGTTCCAATTTCCATAGGAATTTTTGTAGGCATCAATTCCAGATGTGGAACCATCCTACTTCATTTCCCACGAAAAGCCTTGGCAGCCTCCAAACCAAGGTATGACTCCAAACTTGTTTCTATTTTCGAATAACATGAATAATTGGAATAATATGCATCACATGAATAAAAAATTCCCTTAATCTTATTCCAACCATCAATGGCATCCTTCTCAAACTCCTATGCAAAATTTCAACTCTTGGAACTCTTGGACACAGCCACCAAACCAACAGAATTCTTGGTCTCCTGGGTGGAGGAGCTTCCATCCAGGAAACTAGTTTTCCCATATCCAACCTCCTCAATAGTTTCCACATAAATAGTTTCCTCATCAACCCTATGTTCATCCATATCAACAGTATCAACAGCCGCAACTGCAACTCCAGAACAATGTTGCACCCAATACGCCTATATGACCGCAGCTTCTTGCTCAACCTAATCCCAACCCAAACAATAAAGCATTCCACCAGCTTGAGACTGCCAACATGCTCGGTTACTCCATTACTCCAGTTCCCTCTAACGACATCCACTTACGATAAGGGAGGGTAGTGGAGCCTTTGGTCATTGAGGATGTTCTATCCTCTGCTACTCAAGAAAGGATGAATCAAAAGTACTTATCCAATGCATTGATCCCCATTATTGAGGACATAGAAAGTCCTATCGAGACACACACTGAAACACAAGGA
This sequence comes from Pseudotsuga menziesii, assembly GCA_001517045.1. Lineage (NCBI taxonomy): Eukaryota > Viridiplantae > Streptophyta > Pinopsida > Pinales > Pinaceae > Pseudotsuga > Pseudotsuga menziesii. Next base: position 658,018 of record LPNX010124195.1, on the reverse strand, counting down.
GAAAAATCTATTGGCACACAGCCTACACAATTGATTAGAGAACCACCATATCTTGAAATACTGACACTATAGAAGGAAGTGGAGCAACCTCAATTTAACCTCTTAGGAGAGTTAAAATACCTTTATGTTAAAATTCCACTACTGGAGGCCCTTCATGATGTGCCTATCTATGCTAGAACTGTTTGAGATCTGTGTACAAGGAAACCAGGAAGAAAACCCAGGGATCCTCCCACTATCCATGTCATAGGGAAATTATCTGAACTAATAATGGGAAAAACCCTCATGTCCAAATACGACGATCCTGGGAACCCCACTATCACTATGCATATTGGGAATACAAAGATACTAAATTTGCTGGTATATTTAGTCACAACTATTAACGCCATGACCATAGAAACTGTAAGAAAAATTGGGCTCACCAATCTCAGGCCAACCCCTACCATTCTACATCTTATAGATACATCCACCATCAAACCTGAGGGAATATTTGATGAGCTCATCGTCTTAGTTGATTCATGAAAATACCCATCTTACTTCTTGGTTTTACAACCCAAGTCACAGCTAGGGAGACACCTATTCATCTTTGGGAGACCCTGGTTAGGTACAACAGACACTTGCATTAGCTATCCGTCAGGGTCTATGACCATATCAGATGGGACCAAAACAAAGAACCTTACCCTCTATCCTCTAGCACAACCTAGTCTAGAAGCTGAAACTCCATTGTGGATGAAGCTAGAGGAAGGGGAGGGCATTCAACCACTGTTCACAATAGGGACAACCTTGACTTTTAAGGATGAAACAGAGGATGATGCCATCAATAATTTCATCAGTGAGCCCAATTCTATCAACAAATTTTTTTATCAGATCCTGAATAGTACTCTAGGTGATGAAGAGAAAGAAAACATCATAGAGGATACATTAGTCAGTGACAGTCACATAATTCCAGTATTGAAAACTTTGAAAAGTGTTCCAACTAAGATAGACCTGGGAAACAACCTGAATATCAATCCCAATCTTACTCTTTATGAACAGGAACTCCTAATCACTCTCTTGAAAAAGCATAAGGGGGAATTCACCTAGGACTACATAGACATGAAGGGTATCCCTTCTAATCTCTACACTGACCACATTTATATAAAAATTTACTCTAGGCCTGTGTGCAAGCCACAAGAAAGGATGAAACCCAATCTTATGGACATAGTGAAGGGGGAGATACACTAAATCTTGGAAGCATGGTTTATATACCCAATCTCAGACAATGAGTGGGTTTCTCCACTCATGATAGTACCCAAGAAGAATGGTAAATGGAGATTCTGTGTGGATTACAAATAGCTGAACAAGGAAACACAGAAAGACCACTTTCCTCTACCTTTAATTGACCAAGTACTTGATACCCTATCTGGGAAGAAGTTCTTCTCCTTTCTGGATGGGTTTTGTGGATACAATCAAATCTAGATTGCTCCTGAAAACCAAGACATAACCACCTCCACCTGTCCCTAGGGTACCTTTGCATACAGGGTGCTCCCCTTCAGTTTATGCAATGCACCATCCACCTTTCAAAGAGCTGTGATTAGTATCTTTTCAGAAATTGTTAATGATAGTATGGATATTTTCATCGACGATTTTACCCCTTATGGCAATGAATTTGAAGAGGCATTGAAAAACTTGGAGAAGGTTTTAACATGCTGTGAGAAAACCCAACTATATTTGAGTACTAAAAAGTGCCATATGATAATGAGCGATGGTGTAATGCTGAGGCACTTTATCTCTACTGATGGTATCTAGGGAGATCCATCCAAAATTAGGGTAATTGAAAACATACCCGCTCCTAGAAAAAACTATCATGCAGGTCAGTCGAGGATCCCTTTCTGGTGATGGAATTGATTAGAGGGGTACCAAGGTATTTGGATGAAAGGGAGCTTTCCTGAAACCCTAGTATTTTCCAAATTTTATGCCAAGTGACCTTGGGCGTGTTGAAAAAAAATCTTGTGATTTTTTGCACTCACCTCTAAAACAAAAGCTCTACCAAAAATTTCTAGAAATGGTTTAAAACTTCCATCCTCCTCAATAGAGGGATGACCCATTAGCATAGTGTCATCAACAAATTGTTGACGGGTTTGTTTCTCCCCTCCTATAGTCTCCCTTAATCCTCTTATGGTATTTCTTTTTCTTAGGGCCACAATATATCTCCCCTACCCTTCAACCATGAGAATGAAAAGAAACAACGGCAATGGATCCCTTTGTCTAAGGCATTGTGACGGTTTTATGATTCCTAAGGGAACCCCATTCACCAGAATAGAGTAAAAAGCTGAAGAAATGATATTCATAACCGAGTTAATCTCGTTTCCACTAAAACCAAAAGATGCAAGCATTTTCCTAATCAATTGCAAATTTAATTTGTCGCAAGATTTTGCAATTTCCAATTTGACCATCATACCTAGTATTTTATTTTTTATTTTTAGAGAATGTAAAATTTTGTGTACCAGAATAATCCTATCCGAAATCTATCTTCCTTCCACAAAACCCAACTGCTCCGGAGAGATCAGAGTAGGAAGAATAGGATTCAATCAATTAACTATGACTTTATTGAAAATTTTGTAGATGATATTGCATATACTTATAGGCCTAAATTTATCATGGGTAACCTCTCCTTTGCATTTGGGGATTAAGGTTTGAACGATGGCATTCAAAGCTGGAAAAATTCGACCAAAAATCATAGAGTCCTTTACTATTCTCCAAACATCCATATTTACAATTTTCCATAGGTGATGGAAAAAAAATGACTATAAAACCATCCGAGCCTAGGGAGGTCCCTTCCTTCATTTGAAAAATAGCTTCCTGCACCTTCGTTAGAGTGATGAATTTCATTAGAAGTTGATTTTGTTAATTTAATACCAGAGTCAGGATGAATTTGGTAATGGATTCTATATCATCTAAATGATCCATCCTAGATTCTTTTAAAATATCTGAGAAGTGAGAGTTTAGACTAGCTTCAATCTCCTTCGTCATCTCCACCCTTTCCCCCCTTTCATTTTTAAGCACAAAATATTGTTTTGAAATCTATTCTAGATAACATAATGGTGAAACACATTTGTGGATTTTTCTCCTTCTTTAAGCCATTTAATTATGTATTTTCGACGCCATAAAATTTACTCCTGTTTATCCCTTTCTTCTAGCTTAGCTTCCATAATTTTCTCCTCCTCTTTCAGGGCCAAAGAATACCATTAATTTGTCCCAATTTCTTGGATGTCCTAGAGACGAAGTTCTATCCATTTCGTCTCTAATAATATATTCCCAAAATCCTCCCCATCCCACTTTTTTATCTTATCTTTCAGACCCTTCAAGTTTTGCTACAAATTGTACATACTATGTTCATGGCCTTCCTGCACTTCTCCCCACCAAGACTTGATATTTTCTTTGAAGTCTGGATTCTCTAACAAAAATTGTTCAAAATGGAAAGGCTTCTTAAATTGGGACCCCATCCCACTCCACGTAAGTTCAATTGGCCAGTGTTCTTACCCCATCCCCACAAGCGTTGCATTGTGGATTTCACTCTCCAAGTATACAATTGATTATGTGATGAAAAAAAGGTCCAATATGGAGGCTGTGTGATGCTCCACTAATCTCTTATTATTCCAAGTGAACCAACCTTCCCCTGGAATAATGTCTACCAGAACAAGGTCCTCTATTGTTTCCCTAAAAATATCACACTCCTACTCCAATCTACGTATCCCTCCCTTTTTTTTTTCACCAAGGAGGTCATTAGGTTGAAATCACCTACCATTACCCAATGGGAATTTAGTGTGCTCTCCCTCAACTATCTGAGAGAGACAAGGATAGATCATTTTCCCCCTTGCCTTTGAGGACCATACACATTCATCATCACCTACTTGATGGGGAAATAAACAACCATGAAGTCAGCTATGAGAGAGTGTCGAGTCCCTTGAAACCCACTCATGATAACTTGAGATGGGTCCCAAAGGATACCCAAGTCCCCCAAAATTTTTTTTGAATCTATATCCATACCTTCACATCTTTTTTAGATTCTACCCTTAAGCTCATGGATCTGATCTGCTAGACACTTCATTTCTTGCAAGAACACAATAGTTGGGCTTGTCTTCTTAATCATTTTACTTAGAATTTTGATTTTTCTCAACCTATTTAAGCATCTAACGTTATAGCAAAGGATATTCATTTGGAAAACTTACAACCCTAGGGAATATTTGATTTTCAGGTATTGTCACAACTCAACCAACTTCCTACCTACATCTGCAACCCTTTTGTTTGTTTGTTTTCATCTTGTCTTCCTCCCCTGCTCCTTGGATTTATTTTTTGTTTCTTTATGAGAACCTGAGCTGATACCCAAAAAATTGGAGGATCTTTCTTTCAGAATAGCTTCCTTGAAGAGGCTGACTTGTTCCTGGTGGACATACCCTTTCCCTTTCTCTGTGTAGGATTTTTGAATCCCTGCTAGATCTAGTTCCCCAAGATCCATATGTTTTGCCTCTCTCTCAGATTCCTACCCCATACCTTCATATTTTTTAGTCTCTCCAAGAAATGAATCCTTTACAGGGTTCTGATCAGGGTTTACCTCCCCCATATTTGGTAGAGAATGCTTTGTTCTAAGTTTTTCCAATATCTCCTCCTCCTAATTTTCCAAAACTTTGAAAGTGTTTGAAGTAGCAATTTTCTTATGTAATTCTTGATTTTCTTGTTTCTTTCTTCCTCTCTTCTTGGATGGGAATTTTGTAAATACCTAATCATTACATTCTCCTTCATTCCCAACTTCATTTTAGCTACATTCATTGGGAATTCCCTAAATAGGTGACCATATTCATGACATCTACGACAACGAAAAGGGATTTGTTCATAGTCTCGGGTTTGCATCTAGTTTTCATCTTCCCATATCATCCTAATTGCTTATGGGAATTCCTTTGATAGGTCCATATAAATGCATATTCAAGCATATACAGTGCAAAGTTGGATCTTTGTTTGCTCAGAGATATTTATGAATTTCCCTAAACAATTTCCTAGGTCTTCAAGTATTTCTTGATCCCGATATTCACTAGGAAGAGAATACAACCTGATCTATACTGGGGCCACTCTCATATCCACCTTTTTAAGGAAGAATTTATCTTTCAAAGGACACAATAATAGGCCTACAAAATAATATAAATAAGCCTCCCCCATAAGACTCAGTTCCTATCCTCTAGACTGATAAATGATATCGTAAAAAATCCCTTTGAGCCCATATGGAGATCAAAATGTCCTTTCAGTTTCTAGGTATAATTGATCCACCATATCAGATATTTCTCTGATGGCTAAAATCCTATAAATTTCCCAATTAGGGCATGATCAGACATATACTAGATCTAATCTTTGAGCTTCGAATAATTAACAGCCCTAGAAGGAATTAGGGATGCTTTAAACATGCTTTGTCCTAGATTTCTAACTTTTCCTACTCCACCCTGGATTTATCTTTCAGAAAGGTTTATCGGAATATGACTGATTTTTCAGTCCCTCTACTTCTGGGGTTTGGGAAGTTGAGACAACCCCCCTTTATCCTCCACCATCGTCCATTAGATCCTCTTCCTTCTGCAAAAAATGTCCTAATACCTTCCTCCTCTGTTTTCTCTGTCCCTACTTTAGCCAACAACAAATCACTTGGAGGGTTAACTTTACTGTCACTTTTAAAAATATGATAATGAATATTTGAGTCCAAGGGCTAGGGAAACCTTGCATAATCACTATATTAAAGAGATTGTATGTGTGAGGATGAGCACAAGACCTCCAATTTTTAATATTTCTTCTTAATAACCTTCAATGTCTTGAGGTTTTCCGTTTGCAAGGTTCCTAACACCAAAATATATGGCATCCAATGAAAAAAACTATTTTGTTGTAAGGAGGATTGGAATGTTATCTTTGAACTATAGAGATTTGTAAAGCTTTTTAAGATAGGATTTGTAGTCCTTTAGAGAAATTTTATTATTTTTGTTTTGCTAGTTAGAATTGACCTCCAAATTTTTTTAAGAGCAACTTCAAAAAGGTGTAAGAGGTTTTATCGTCATCTATTTTTGTTGTGACTCTTTTTAATTTTAATAAGGGGGTGTGTGCAAGAAGATTAGGGACCTTTTAGACGCAATCCTACTTTTAGGAAACATGTTCATGGTACATAGAAATACAATGCACTCTCGTTATGTAATTCTTGGTTTGGTTAAGTCTGAGATTGACATGTCATATGACACATAGGCTAGGCTAAGAAAAACATGCACACATTTTATAGTTACAAAATATGCACATGTTATGGATAAGAAACATGTGCATCAGTTTTGGAGAAGAAAAGTGTGCATGCATTATGGAGAAGCAAAACACTATCGAAAAGAAAAATGCACACACATTAGGGACAAGAAAAATGTGTACATTTTATGGACAAGAAAATTATGCATGCATTATGGAGAACCACAAAAAATAGGTTTGTTTCATTGCTTGGGAATTGAATAAAATAAATAGTTCACATCATCAAGAATTAAGGCCTATAGTAATATTTTAGCATCATCAAGTGGAATGACTCAAACAACCATGCCTAATCTCCTAAGAGAACAATTATTCTATGTTGTAATATGGACACAATTTGGAGGCCTTAAGAACTAAGCGTGGGCCATAGTCCCTTGACCATGCTTGGGGGAGGAAACTCAAGATTTATGCTACAAAGGTGATTTGTAAGGCTTGAGGTCCATGAACAAGGAATCGAAACTGCATGTAGTACCTCTATATGTGATATTTTTCATCTAAGAGATAATATGTAGTGCGGTAGAATGTTTTTATCACTAGGAACATATCCATAGACATGGTTGAGGGATGAAAACTAATACTTAGGCCCTAAAGGAATCCTATAAACATATATGATGAAGAACAATACCTCGAACCAACACACATGATCTCTGAAGGGTATCCTAAACCTTAAAGTTGAGATATGTCCATGATTAGGAGTTCTTTAGCATTAGATATGGAGGATAAGGTGTTAATCATGATTTGTACATAAAGCTTTAATTTTAGGCTGTAAACCAGTGTTTAGGGTTTAAGTTCCATAAATGACACCTTGAATCACCATAGATGACCTCTCATGTTCATATTTTTCATTTAATGGGGATATGGGAACCATTATGGGTTTTTCAGTACTATGTATGTATGTGTCTTGGTAATTTAGACATAATAAGGGTAGAAAAACTAGGAGTTAGCCCCTAGAAGATGCTTCTAGGCATCTAGATCCATGAATGATGAGGTTAACAACCTCAACAGAGCCTTTGATAGTATTATTAACCTTGAAATGGGAATACTAGTTCCATTAGAGCATTTTTATCACTAAGTACGTATATTAGGCCTCTTGACATGAGTGGGGGGAAACATTTGGTCCTTAGGCATTAAAGGAATTTGTTAACCATTTAGGGGGGAAATTGATTCCTACAACCACCACCCATGACATTTAAAGTGAATCCTTTGAATATTAATGGGTATATGCATGCCATAGTCATTTGTTGATCACTAGGTATGTGTCTCCATTTCATGGATGTGGTTAGGGGAGGAAAATATGAACTTAAGACCTAATTAAAGCTTCTGGGAATCCAATAGTAGGAAGGATGCCTTAAAAAATCACACATGTCATGGTATATTTGGACTATGAATATGGATGTTAGTGGACTTAGGTGGTTTTGAGCAGTAGGTATGGGAGCTCCGCGACATGATTGAGGGAATATGCTCTTTCCTCAGGCCATAAAAGAATATTTAAGGCATCCATGTTAATGAAAAATTCCATCAAACATCATACATGACCTACTGAAGGTATGCTTTGTCTCGAATAAAATATGCACATGCCTTTAAGAGGTTTTGAGCATTAGATGTGGGCATTAAGGCCTGAACATTGCCAAGGGAGGAAATTGAAGACTCAATCCCTAAAAAATATTTTTGGCATCTATGGATAGCCATGTCCCTTACTCACTATCCCTCCCTCTATCACTCTCTATNCTCGCTAACCCCTCCCTCTCTCTCTCTCTCTCCCTATATATATATATATATATATATATATATATATATATCCTCCCTATCTATATATCTCCATGTGTGTGTGTATCCCTCCCTTACTCCCTTTATCGATATCTTCCTCCCTTCTCACTTAATCATTATCCCTTAGTGCCTTTATTCGTCTCCCCTATCCTCTTTCTCTTTTCATGTCTACCCCCCCACACACACCTTCTATCCTTCCATCACTATATCTTTCCTTCACTTAACCTCCATCCCTCTTGCACTATCTCTTTTCTTCACTCTATCTCTATCCCTCTCTATCCTATTCTCTCTCACACTCTCTCTACATCATTAAATCTCTCTCTATTATACTCCTTCCTCTATGTTTATAACTTAACCCTTCTCCTCAACCCCCTAGCTCATTACATACACTATTCTTTATTTTATCGCATCTCATCTCCCTCTCTTCAATTTCCCCCTCCTCCCACCTATCTCCTCTAACACACCCTATTCCTCCTCTAAAACTCCATATCCATCATTCCATTCACCAATCCTCTCTATCATCAAACCATCACCCACTTCCTCCCCTCAGCCTTATCATCCTTCGTCACTCAAGTATCACATATTGTTTCCTACCCTATATGTATTCAACTCCTCTTCTCCTTTTGATAGTTTTCTCAATCCCCACTCCCATTTACCCTTGTAACCCATCATGTTCCCATTTCCTTCATATTTCTTCACTTAAACTTACAAAATCATCCTAGTCCCTTGACCCATCCCTTCCTACTTTTAACTATTAACCATACTCAATCAAAATCACAACATCCTCCTAGGCCCTTGACCCTTCTCCACCCCCTCCCAAGTATTAGCCATCCCCACTTTAACTTCCAATATCCTTTTATTCCCTTGAACCTACCCCACCCTCTCTCAACTATTAACCATCCCCACTTGAAACTCCAATATCCTCTTAGGCCATTGCCACTTCCACACCCGCTCTCAACTATTAACCATACATTTGATGTCTTGTATATAGTGCTAACATTTTTTGTTTAGATAATGCGCACACATTATGTAACTTCATAGCACATGAACATTTTGTAGTTCTATAATGCGTACACATTTTGTATTTCTATAATGCAAGCACATTTTTTAGTTTTGTAATGTGCACACTTTTTCCAATTCCATAAGGGCAGGAAATGTAATTTGATTTTAAACATAATGTGATATTGTTTTTTGGTGCGTAAACCATGCCAATTCACTTGCTCACATGTTAGAAATAGCCACATGTGTATGGTTTGGATTTTTCTTCAGTAATACTAAACTTTTTTATGGTATATGATAAACCATAGATAATTCAACATTTCTTCTAGTTTCTGAAGAAGCCATTGTTTACGCACTTGTTATAGTATGCTACACACAATTATTTTTTATGAAATCTTCTTATTTTGGTTTTCTAGTTAGAATTTACCTCCAAAATTTCTTAAGATCAACTTGAGAAAGGTGTAAGAGATTTCCTTGTCATCTATTTTCGTTGTGCCTCTTTTTCATTTTGAAAAGGGGGTGTGTGCAAGAAGATGAGGGACCTTTTAGGTGCAATCCTACTTTTAGGAAACACATTCATGGTACATAAAAATACAATGCACTCATGTTATGTAATTTTTGGTTTGGTTAACATTGAGCTTGACATGTCATATGTCATGTAGGTTAGGTTAAGTAAAACATGCACACATTTATAGTTACAAAATGTGCACGTGTTATGGAGAAGCAAAATGCAATGCATTTTGGAGAAGAAAATTGTAAACCCATCATGGAGAAGAAAAAAAAGCACGACTTATGGACAAGAAATACATGCACGTGTTAGGGACAAGAAAAATGTGCACGTGTTATGGATAGGAAAAACATGCATGTGTTATAGAGAACCAAAAAAAATGGGTTTGGTGCATGGCTAGGGAAATGAATAAAACAATAGTTTGCATAATCAAGACTTAGGATTTGTAGGACATGCACTACTTATTATATATGTATATGTACCATGTCTCGTATATAACTTACTAGAAGCCTCATAAATCTTTATTTCTTTTCAACATGCTCTATATATAGAAACATATGTGATCATTCCTCGATCACTGTACTAGTCAAATTCCGTATACCTTTGAAACTCTATTTGACTGACCAAGACATATCTGATTCCACATACACTTGTACCAAGTAGGTACCACAACCATTACTATGTACATGTATATGTACAGACTGTAAAGCATATAACAAATCCTAGGACCTATGACTAACCAAATACATCTCAACTAAATTGAGATCCACCAAGCATCAAATAAGAATTATTAAATTTCATATTTATATTTATATGCATGGCCATGGATTTATAGTCCATCATCCTAAAAATCTTCAGGATCTCTTCTACACATTTTCGTTAACTAAGGAAAATATTATATGGATATTTCCACACCTCTAATCATCATCATAATAAAAATATTCTTGGAAACTATTTTGGGATTACTTTCGAATTATGAGCATCATGTCGGCCTCTTTTTGTATAGGAGGTACATCAACCAGTTACACTGGTTCTTCAGGATCTAGTGAGTCTAGATACTCCCTCTCACCTTGTGAATGCAAGAATCATAATCCAAGTCCTCCATCACAGATACCTATTCGCATCTATATCTGAGGCTCTTCTTTGACATATAAATGTAAATAATATAGAATATCTTTAGGAGTCTTCATATATATCATAATAGAATTAATCCATATATTTTGTCTGCTTCCAAAGAGACATAGGAACCTCCTAAATTGTTCTCTTTCAGGGTCACCCATCGGAATGACTCCACATTCATTTCCTGATTTACTTATGGTTAATGGAATATTAGTTTTCCCTACAAGACAAATTATTCTAATGGTTAGAACCATTTAATACTCATGAATTTTATTCACATGAAATACTCTCAATATACTGATAAATATTTACCTATTTATGTATAGATATTGACCAACTGGTTTATCATAACCCACTCTAATCTTATATATACTATTATGTAACCCAATAACAGTCCTATATCAGACCAAAAAATTCATTTTATGAAATAAATATACAGCCCCATGTTCATATCTCATGAGGTAAACATGCATCCCTGTATTTGTCCAATCATGTGGTCATATGTTCAGAGCTTATGAAGAAATCATGCAATCCTAAATATCATGTATTATGAAGGATGTTTTCAGCCTTATATCAATCCTATATGAGTATATATATTTCTTGCATAATTTTTATATCGGTCCTACATCATCTTGTAAAATATGGACTCATGATATCAATAACATGCCAATACAGACATATAAAATAATGTGTATGCTGAACACAATTCCAAGTCTAGGAATACATATTGCAATAAAAAATATGATTTTATAAAATAATATACAATCAAATAATCATACTACCCAACATTTATATATCATGAATAATCATGCAACTCTGTATTCATATTTTTATGAACAATCATGCAGCCCAACATCCATATCTCATGAATCAATCATGAACTTATATATCCATATCTAATGAAACAATCATACATGCTTTATATTCATATCCTAGGAAACAATCATGCATCTCTATATTAATATCTGAAGAAATAATCTTGCATGTTTTATATTCATATCTGATGAATTTTTTATTTTTCAATAAAGGAATGAAAATCAACATATATGCTCATAATTCCTAATCCCATGAATATTTCAATATCATTGTAATGAAAACAATCAAAATCATATAGATCTAAATAGAATATAATAAAAAATAAAAGTACTTATCTTTTATTGTTTTTATTTCTCCTTATTGATCTCTTCTTCCTTGGAGAGATTATCAGATTCACTTGATCTTGTTATCTTTTCAAATTTGAGTGCATGCAGGAGGTGGAAAATCTATCCATGTAGAAATAGAATCCCATACAACCTAGAGTCAATTCTCTTATCCATGAAAAATTATTCCAATGATTGTTATCATCTTCTTCGAATGAGTTATGATCTCATTACACACAATATCCATTGAATAATGATAATATCCAAACCACAGATCCTAGTGTTGTTCCATCAATTCATCCACTTTGGGAAAACAACCATCACACAAAATTCTAATAATTTCATCTTCAAATACTTGATCGTATCTCTCCATTCGTTGCTATTTTTTGAAATGTGCTCACAAGTAATATCAATCATCCCATTTGGGAATTGGGTTTTCAAGCATTTTGTCTGATTACTCACAGATTGATAAAAAAATATCCACGACATTTCTCTCCTGCAAATTGACGTAAATGTTCCAAATTGAATTTCTCTTTAATTATCCTTGTATTGGATAAATAATCCTCACTCATTGAGGCCACATAGACATCTAGATATTGCTTATCAATAATTATTAACACCCTTCTGTTTCATGTGTTGAAGTTGGAAGCACATTCAAGTCGATCTTTCGGTTAGACGGAGATCGATGCCATGGATCCAAGCTCTTTGATCAATACGTTAAGTTCATGTAGGATTTAGCTTACGTGGGAAAATCTAATATCCTTCACTCCCTTTCTTTGATACCATATTAGTGTTTGAGAAAATATGAAGAAACTTGAACTCCAAAACATTAATCCATAATTACAGTGCATATACATCTAATCAATAATCCAAAGACATAAATAAATTAACCATAAAACACATGATATACCTTAGGAAAAACCTTCATTGATTCGGAGGATAAAAAACCCAGTGAACAATCTTAGAGTATGATTGATAATTGTTAAATAAAAATTACAACACAACAACATATGACATGATCAGGGAGCACAAGAGAAGAGAGATCAAATGGAACATTGTATTGGTATTACCAAGTTCATACCTCTTTAATAACAAGTCAAATTTATTCTTACAAAGGAGGTAGTAAATATTTTCATACTTCACTAACTTGTTAACACTAAGAACATTGTCTCATCTTCAACCATGTGCCCTTGATTGACTAGGTTCCAAGTTGGTAGTTCACACTTAACTCCTACAATGAAGATATGTGCCCTCCATTAATTCATTGAGTTTAACTACCTCTCACTGAGTTGTTAAATGAATGAACTAAACTGAACTAAATGGAACTAATTCTTCTCCATCAATGTAATATTCAACAACAGCTTACAAAATTAAGGAGTTGAATCCTTAATTAACTGAACTTTTTTTTATCATATCTAAGACTCAACTGATGTGTTATTAATTCAAGCTCACTTGGAGGCATATGTGGGAAATTTGAATTCTCTCTCCATCTATGTGCTCATATTAATTTTTTTTGCATAGTCTATATGTGTTTTCATTAATTACATATCATATGATACTCATAATATTGTTTCCAAACCTATGATCATATGTATTGCCTTGTGCCATATAGTGACATGCTAAAGTAAATAAATCTAGGGGTAGCTAATTCCTAAATGAAACGTGTAGCACATGTTGACCATGACTAGCCGTACATCACATAGTATATCCACTTTACATAGTAAAGTACACCAACTTAAAACATGAGTATATTTGTAGAACTTGATATTAGTCACAAGTCTACTATATTGATATTACTCACAAGACTCAGCTTGATATTACTCACAAGTCTATTGTCTTGATATTACTCACAAGACTCTAGAATGACTCATAATGTTGTAACATCATCAAACTGTAGAGATGATTATGAGGTCCTAAATGGGAACTAGGCCTACATCCAACACGAAAAAGGGATGGTTCTATCAAAATTGTAAGGAGATATAGATTCGACAGATGTCACTAGTCAATGGACAATGAGATGAGAGTTGTTGCAGATATGATTATGGTGATGATCCAATGATGACGATCCAGTGATGATGATCCAATGATGATGATGATTTCTAGAGATTGTGTCTAGTTGTGGTGATGAGTTGGTTGAAAGAATACATTCCTTGTTAAGAGGGAGTGTTGTTTATAATGTAACTTCGAAAGATATTCTTGATTGTATTATTTGTATTATTATTATTATTATATTTTATTGTAATTTTATCATACCTCCTTTTGGGGATGTTTTCCCTATGATCGAAGATGTAATTAATGTAATTGATCATGTAAAAGTAGAGCTAAAACCTCTATTGTAAGTCGAGGAAATAGTCCGCAAGAGAATAATGTAAAATGTATTTTTTGTCTCCCAGAAGAGAAGTCGGCCTAGTAAGGTCCAGAAGTCGACCTTGTTGGAACAAAAGGTCAAATAAGTGAAGAATATAAATAGGGAACCACCCTCCCTCATTTGGACACACAATAAGTGCAAATAAATTTGATATTAGAGTGAGAAAGACAAGTTCACTAGTGAAGAAGAGGAAGAAGAAGTAGAATACATCTTATATTTGATTTTCTTTATCTTGAGATGTCAGTGTACTAAGTGACGAATATAGATAGAAGAAGTTGTTTGGATTTCTGCCTTGTATTTTTCAAGGGTAAAATCTTTGTGTCTTTCTTTTGTGTTGTGATTGTCTATCTTTCAATAATCTTATTACATTAGATTAGAGATGTAATATATTTGAATTAAAGTGCAAAATATAGCAATGTTGAATTCTCAATTCCTCTATAAATTTTAGTGTTCTCTCTCTTCTGAATTGTCTCTAACGTATAGTAGGTGTTTTATATTACTATGCGAATTTGTTAGGTTTTATACCAACCACAATTTGAATTTGAATACAAAATTAGTAACTTTCAAGAAGACACATTTTTTTTTAAATACTAATAAATAATATGAGTAGTCTATTATTATTCCATTTTGGAAACTTTTTGTTATACCATTAGTCCATCTCCCCCCCTCCCTCCCCTCCCCCCCTCCCCTCTTTTTCAATATAAGCAGAAATTATTTCTCTAAAAAAAATGATCTATAAAATATGCCAATAGGGATATCAAAAGACATGTGCACGGATATGGCAGTCAAAGAAATGAGCATGATTACATCACATGCCGAAACATCCCAATAACAATGTGCATAAAATATGTGTTTGTTGTTTTTTATCTATGTACAAATATTTAACTATCACACAAATATTAATTTTCAATTATTTTATTGTTGCAAAAAAAAAAAACAAAATGGAACCCATTCAACACATAAGATGGGATGACACATGGTAAAAACGAATTGATCACAAACTTTATGAGTACTTAATGTATTTTATTTAGTTAATATTTCATATTTTTTGTGATGTCTATATTTAGTCGATTTAAAATAATTTGTCGATGTTTTCTAATAGGCAGTAACATACAAAAAAGATCCATCCAAAATTTTGGTTGACATTGGATTACATATGGGTTGTGAGTATATGTTTAATTATGAGTGGTTAGAATAAAAATTTGTAATTAGTTATTTTTTTACTTCTCTTATTTTATAATTAGTGGAACAATAAGGAAAGTATACTC
>LPNX010124195.1:585480-642151 GCA_001517045.1 Pseudotsuga menziesii | reverse complement strand
TTATTCTAAATCGACTATATATATATATATATATATATATATATATATATATATATATATAGATAGATAGATAGATATAACTCAAAAAACAAGGGATGGAGCAAAACAACAAAAGATATCTAAAGATACAACATGAGAAATGGTTCAAAACAATATGAATTTCTTGTGAAGAACTTGATATTATGGTTTTATTTTTTTATGAAACCATATATATTATATTACAAATGAAATATATTCTTTACACTTTGTGCATGGTTTAATATATGCAATATATAAATGGATAGTGATATATCATAGAGCACTATGTGTAACTTGGGCATGTTAGAATGCTTTTACTATCTAAAATACACACCAAGGACTCTACATACCTCATACACATTAGAGTGTATAATTTATTTTGTAATGCACTAGTGTGATTAAATTATTGAAGCACATTGATTAGATAGCCTCCACTATAGTGTGATTAAATTATTGAACCACATTGATTAAATATCCTCCACTATAGTCTTTAAACACCTAGAATTTTTAACTATATTGAAAATCCATTTTAAAATCTATTAAAAATTTCTTGTAGTTATTCTTAGACCAAAAAGTGAAACACAAATGATATATAACCCTTAACTTTATAAATACAAACAAATAAATCTAAAAAATAATGAACCCAAGAATATGGAAAAAGTCGTTAAAGGAGGGTAACACTATCAATGATTCTTTATTGAAGGTATCACTCCACAAGCCATGCTTGCTAAAATAAAACGCATCCAACATACATCATATCTCAATGCAATGATAATTATATGTATTTGTAATAAACCTCTTCACCCCTACCCTATTGTAACCAAATACAGATATGGAAGCATAGTTATGTAATAGTTCATAGTGAGGATCATAAGGCCAAGAACCCTCCCAGTGAACATTGGAGAATAGTTATGATCTTATAAGTCAAACCATGTATTAATTAAAGCATGGAAATGTATAATGTAAATTGAAATGGTAAAATAACAAAATAAACCTATGATAATGATGTGTGTTGCAATGTAATGACAATGGGCGAAGGAATCCACTAGGGATGACTTAAAGATTAGAGAAACCTTAGAAAATCCATCGGTGATGAGTAGGTGTCATCATGACGCCTTTGGATAAGACAAGGAAAAGTAAAGTTAATTTTTTTACTATTAACTTAAAACATTTAGGAATGATTACAAATTAGTCTTCAAGAGTTTTGAGACAATACTCAGTGAAATAAGAAAACTAATGGCTTATTTTTATCAAATATAAAACTAAAGGAAAATAATGATTATTACATTATTATTACTTGCGAGAATAATTATTACAACCATACATTTATCTTTAAAAAGTGCCCACTGCATATATAACATATATATATATTGTTTAATTAAATAGAAAATTATATATATATATATATATCCTAATTATCAAGGGACAAGATCCTTTACGTAGTAAGTATTGTGTTGTCAATTGAAGTACTAAGAAGTGATTTCAAATTGGTTATAACCAATTCGTTTCTTTTTGGATTCACATTGATGACCGACTCAAAGAAGGGGAATGCAAGAAGGGGAATGCAGACTCCATGGAACGAGAAGCTTGATTGTTATAAAATATATTTTAGTTTATTAAATTGGAAATGGTTAAGGTATCAATTAGATGATGCAGGAGCATAGGTTTAGGAAGATGAAGTCATCCATGGATTCATAATAGTAAAATGAATTTCAAGGCCTAGCGTATTGCACAAATGTAATATCTTTTAGTTTATAAAAATGGAATAAATCTGGATAAGGATACTCGATCCTTTCAAGGTGTTACAGATAGGGTTGAGTTGAACACTATTGAGACATTATAGCAGTTGGTTAGTGATGTGTCATAGGGTTCAGTTGAGAGTTTGAATAAAATTAAGTTCCATGGTTATACGATCTGGAACATAATCCTTTTGTACTTAAATATGTTTTATTTTTTTCTTAGATAGATTATTTTAGCTTATAGAGCTTGTTATCTCCTAGAAGATTTGGTTAGCTCATAGAGCTTAGGTAGCTCAAATAATTTTTTTTAGCTCACGGAGCTTGAGTAGGAGAGGAATTACACATAGCATTCATGAATGAGAGGTGTGTACAAAGAAGCTTGAACAAGGAGTGAAGAAAGAAACTCTCTATATGTAATTGAATTTCTGACAAATTGAATGAAGAACAGAAAATTGGACTCTACATATGATTTGATTCATTTCATGTCTTCATATGGCTCTATGAAAGTATGAATTCATTCTGTATTTATTGTAACTTCACTCCATTTAACTCCGTGTATAATTTATGTGGCTTTGTGCTTCCATAACCTCCAAATTGCAGAGGAAATTGATCCTTTCAGTGATTAATTCGACAAAGAACGTACATCTTGGACAAATCAGCAGTCGTAATTAATTTTAGCAGCAAAAAGATGAAGATCCATACAGTTTAGATCGTGATCCACATTTGGAGACAGATCAATGATCAAGGATGAATTTTCTATAATTGACGATGCGGAAGAGAGGAGTGTGAAACCTAAGAAAGTGAAGAAGTGCAAGTTTCAAAAGTCGAGAAGCCGACTTCAGCATCCCAAACCGGGATGTGGATAAGTGCAAAAATTCCATTTCAAAAGTCAAGAAGCCAACTTCCGCAATATGAACTAGAAATCAGAAATTGGAAGAGTTTGAAAGTGAAAAAAATCCTATTTTGTAAGTTGATAAGACAACTTCCACTATCTGAACCGTAAATCTAAAGTGTGGAGGTGCAGAAGTTCGAAAATTAGAAAAGTGAGTTTCTGATTTCCGCATTCCGAAGTGCGGAAAAGGTGAATGCAGAAATCGTGTTGTGAAAGGGAGCATGCAAAAATCTTGGAATTGGAAAAAGGAGGTTAGACAGTTATCCAAGTTGTTTAACAGAAAATTAAGGCCAGTTAGTTTTTAGTATTCTTGCTTTTGAGGTCTATAAAAGAACAATGTCATCATTAGGGGAGGATTTATTCTATTAAATTGGAAATGATTAATATATAAATTAGGGGTTTCCTCCTCTTGAATATTTGAGCAGTTATGGGAACAATCTAATTTTATTTTTGGGGTGCTTCTATTTGGTAAAGCATTCATGTTTGGATTCTTGGGGAGAAGGGGTTCTTAGAAGTANAAATGGGCCTTTTAACCATAATTCAAATTCCATGTCATCATGTGTTAGCCAATGAAATTGCTTTAAATTTGAAATACCGTATAGGTCTTAAACAATTTTTTATTATAAATTTGGGGATAGGTATCATAAAAAAACTATTTTTTTATTCGTATTTTCGGCATATCGCCTTGTGATTTTACTCAAATTTTTATCAGGGTAGATTGTTGGATGAAAAAATAAATTATGCATCCAACGAGTACCCACTCAACATACTTTTGACAGACCCCACTACCCCAAAAACAAGAAATACCTAAAAAGACATAATGATGATGTCATCATCACATTGTTTTAGGTATTTCTTGTTTTTGCAGTAGTGGGGTCTGTCAAAAGTATGTCAAGTGGGTACTCCTTGGATGTGGAATTTAATTTCACATCCAACAAGCTCTCCCAATTGAAATTTGAGTAAAATCACAGGGCGATATGTCAAAAATACGAACAAAAAAAGTTTTTTTTTATTTTCTTCTTCCAAAATTGATAAATATTATTTTATTGTTTTAACTATTATTTTATTATTTTTCTTAAGGAGCCCATTTTGAGTTGAAATTTCCTCTAATTTCTAGTAAATTACCATTGATGGGTCAATTACAAGAAAAAACTTGCATCCTTTCTTTCAGAGATGGTTACATCTTGCATGGATATAGAGGATCCTTTTTCTACGAATAAGGATTGATGGGAATGTTTGGGGATTGCACTCTATTATTTGATTGATCTAGAAGCACATATAGCATCACTTCAGTATTTTAGTCAAAATTATGGCTACGATTTAGAATGGAGAATGGTGCTTCGTTTGGCTTAATCTTTAGCTCATGGATGCTTCAAATTGGTGGAAACAACGTGAAAGGGAGGCTTATCTCTTTGCTGAAATGAATGAACTTTCGACGATGATCATATCATGATAAAGTGAGGTAAATATAAATCATATAGACTCTTGAATCACTATTTCAATATGAGAATTAAAATTATTATGACTTGATGATATTTCAGACATATGGATCTTAAGATTTTACAATATTGTTGGGTGAATCAATTCATTTATTTTTAGTACTTCCTTTTTCCTTTTATAAATAATATATGGGACTTTGTAAGAGAAATCAACATTTATTAACTATATACATGTCTACTCGCTAATGGGAGATAGGAAAATTCTTTTGTTCTCATCGTTAGGAACTAGGGGAGGTTAGACTATTTTTTTCTGCACTATTTATGTGTTAAGGATTATTATGTGATTAGGAAGAGAAACCCCTACTATCTAATTTTTTATGTGGTTTGTTGCGGAAAAAAACATGGAATACCTCTCATTGTGTAGTTGTTAGTGATGTCCTCCAAAGTTTGATATTAACCCAGTTGAGAAGAATGACTAGGAAAGAATGGAGTGACCTCTCTCTTGAGAGAGAGAGAGTCATTTTATGTTAAAATTATTACTAAACCTACATAGAAGTATTTCCAAGTTCCTTTTTAATTTTATCATAATCACTTTTTTAACTATTCCACAACCATCCTTGAATAAAGACTTGTTAATGCACTAGTTAGAACATATGAAACAGTGAGCATTTAATGAGGATGATGAGGATATCGCTCTATGAATTATATTCCTACTCCTAAATTAAAAGGGAAAGTAACCCTACATAGAAAACTAATTGATGGTAATTAGTTGGATGAGTTCATTAATTGATTATCTGTTAGGCATAAACAACATCCAAATATTAGCTTTGTTGGATTGCTGGAAGTTAGCATCTGAGGAAAATATCTAGTCTATGATTTGAATTTGGTTTTTTTTTAGTTCATTATTGCCTCATAAAGGGACTGTCTAAATATGTCAATATTGCACAATATTTTTTTAGTTGTGTCGACATTTTGATTTGAATATTGAATGCATAGTGGAAATTGTTTTTTCATCGTGAATGGAAGATGTAATTTCAGAAGTGAAACAACGAATAATTTCTTTGATTTCTGTGTTTGGTAACTCTATCTGTAATGTCCCTAAAAATCTTAAATAAAAAAAAATGTAGGCTAATAAAAAACTACAATTCAAGAACATTGTTTAAACTTTTGCAAAATAAAACTTGGTTGAATACTAAACCTAAGTGTCGTAAGATGTTTTCCTCTATGTGTTTTCCTATCTAAGGATGATATGTTTATGTGAATTTTCTCTTTTAATTAGAATTTCCTGTATGGTTATTATGCTTGTCTACTAGTTACGCACATTTGTTGACGATTACATTATGTTACATTTTAATTTTATTTCATGTCTTTAAATTCGCTTATGATTTTATTCGTAAGAAGCTGACTTGCCTTCATATGTTAAGGGGTGGACTAGCGGGGTTTTATCCCTTGAGGGACCACTCAGAAAACTAAGAATTCCTATTTCTAAGGGTCTTCCTTAGCTCATTATGAAGTAATGCAGGATCCTATCCTTGTGCAGGTCATTTCGTCGGTGAACTCTGTCTATGACTGTGGCAAATAAAAACATCATACGTCTACAGTACTACATCTATAATACACTACTCTTGTTCAAGGTTGGGTGAAAAGAGGACTAAAGTCCTAGGCCTAACTGTACCTAAGTCCTATGTTCATAAGGTTCCTAAGAGATTCATTATATGCATGTTTTAAAACTTTATGGTATAAATTTATGTGTTTAAGTTTTTAAAACCTTAACTACCTTGTAATACATTGAAACTATATGTTAAATAGGTTTATGGTTTATGGCATATTTCATATGCCATCAAAATATTGTATTAATGTGACAATTGAGGGTTCTATGGTTCAACATTGGTGAACTTATGGAAAAATGATGTGATCAAACTATAGAGTTGTGGATTTTCAATTTGATGGATAGTGGTGGACAGGGTGACGACTTAAATGCTTCTAGGGAAGCGTGGGAATAATTCCTCAAGTGCTGGTTAGGGTCAAAAATGGATTCATTTGGTATTTTGTTGGTTTTCGTTTGGGTCGTCTTGTGCCTTCAGGAGCCATGTTGCACAACTCAAAATCCTACCCTCTCTCTTGTGATAAGCCATGTCGTTGGTCTACATATTATGATGTTTTTGGTTTGATTTCATTTTATGGCTTGCATACTCCTGATAGAATTTGTGTTTCATTTGTGTAGGTGATAGAGCATGGCTCTATCATGGCTTAGAGGTGGCGTGATAGGTTTCCTGTGCAACCATTATTTGAGTAAGCCCTAAAATTAGCAAGGCCCTTACCATTGTTCGTTTGGTGTTGATAGAGAATCAAACTCTGGGTTGGGAAATGTTCCACTATGTAGTTTTGTTGGTTGGGGTTTGATAGCTAATACGCATCCAATGAATGCGACTGTGTAATATATTCCATGGTTCTGTAAATGTTTGGGAAATAATATTTTTGACTTTTTAAATCTTGTCTAGACTCTGTGTATAAATTCATCCTTTTTGGCAATGTTCTGTAATGGGTATTATTTACTTTTAATGGAAACCTTGTGTTTAACTTAATGTTGTGATTTGTTGCTTATAGTGCCATTTCTTGCAATGGCACCGTGCATAGATTGAATGTGTATTTTGTGAAATGTATTATTTTCATGGTAAATCATGGATATAATGGGTTTATTAAATGTTGTGGTTAGGTATTTACGCTACGGCCATGAGCATTGAAGCTTGGCTCCTCTCTTGGGTGGATACACAACCTATAATTATATTTATATTATTATAATGCAATTGTGCAAGGATGTAAAGAGTATAGCTCTATTTTGTTTAAACTATTGGTTTATAATGAAGACCTTTCAGGCATCAAGAGAGGCGAAACCCTTAGTGTATAATTCGTAGCACTTTTGTTTTGTGTTATTAAAGACTATAGGATTCGATCTTGGGTTGTTTGAGGAATTTAGACTTGTGGTTTGTTTAGCTGTAGTTTGGGAATCTCACAGGATTCAATCCTGGATGCATTTGGATTTAAATGAATGGAGGAGTAATATTTGGTTTCGTTAATGTGATATTATGGTTTTATCAACAAGATTCTACTAGCGCGATGCACAGGGAATGACTTTGTCTTGATAAATTAGTTTATGTAATTAGTTAGTTTTAATTCTTTGTTTATCATTTTATTTATTGATAAGAATGTTTTTAATGACCTACAACCAAACCTTCTCGGGTTTCGATGGTTGGCTGGGTTAAAATATGTATAAAGCTTTATCTAAAATCTCATAGCCAATCATGGATAGGATTCGATGGTTGGGCTAGGTTAATAATATTTAACCGTGTTTAATGTTTTCATAGCATGGATTTATAATGCTTATTGAAAGGTTTTGATTGGTTTTTTGATATGATTTTTATGGTTTATTTATTATGTGGAAAATAATAGAATACTCACTAGCAATATGAAGTCTACAAGCATTTTTTTTATTTTATCTTGAGAGTTTGATTTTAATAGCTTTAAGAGATTTAAGCTATGGTTAATTTATTTCTTTTAGATTTTAGTTTATTAATTTGTTAAAATGTTTGGACATAGTTTTAATTCCCATAAATCAAAGATTGGATCTCTGGTTTGTGTGGTTATAATTTGGTAAATGGTTTGTTTTAATTAATTCTCTGGTTTACATTTAAAGGTTGAGAAGAAATTCAATAGCTAGTTTATTTGAATAACGAGAGTTTTAGAATCTAAGATATGGATGTAGGATGATTTAAAAACAATACTAAAAGAATATAAAGTACATTTTCCTAGCTAGGAATATAATGGTTAAGTTTAATGTTTAAGCAAATAAATGATCCGATAGCATAACATCTACTCCTAGGGTTTATATACAAATAGTGTATGCTTTAAGGATTTGTAAACAAAAGGAAAAACTAGCTAAAGCAAACATATAATATACACATTTCCATTCAAGATTATAAACCCTACTTTAATAAAATCTATAAGAACTGTAGAGAAGGTAGAGACCCTCATACCTGAAATTTGTAGTTATTTAATGTATAGAAACATACACACTCAAGAACACAACATTACTAAGAACATAGACAATTCTTACCTTATATATTTCAATCGAATAACTTGGGAACTACTATGTTCCACCCAACCATGACCCAAAACCATTCCTAGTTTCAATTTGGATCCCCCTGGGCTGGTTCCAACATGGAAGTAGTCTAGAGCTCCTAAAGGTAAGGCTTCACCTATCTAGAATATCAGGTTTTGTACCAAGTTACTTTCCTTTTTGGAAAAATGTTCTCCCAAAATTCTTACGAGAATAATGATCAGGTAGAATAGAATGAGATCCCAAGCCTTTCTTTGCCTTGGGTCTTTATAGACAATCTTTAGGAAAAAGGACAATTAAATTTCAGTTAGATCAAGAATAATTTTTTTTCATGAAATAAACTTTTATTTAATTTATCTAAAATTAATATTTATTTAACTTAAATTAGGAACTCTTTGACTAGTTCCTATTTTGACTCTTTTAGGTATTAAATATTTAATTAGTTGTATTAGTAAATAATAATACATAGATCCTTTAGTTATTATTTATTAATACATATGCTTATTCTTTAATTCATAACATATATAAACTATATATATACATATATCATTGTTTAACATTTTTACTTTGGGTATCATATAGCATGATCCCAAATCACATGGTACTTTCTTTAACTTATAATCGATTCTTTTATTAAGGCATTTTGGTACGGTTGGTCAACTAAGTTAAGCATCTCTAAACTTCGTTGCATGTTGTATTACCTTGTATTTCATGGTAGTTCCTCAGTTCTTGATGAGAAACATAAATTTGAAATTTCATTTAATCAACTTAAAAATAAGTAAGCTGAGGTCGATGTTTTATCAGAGTCATGTTTACTTAATATAATTAATTTTTAATAACTCCTAGCTTTATTCAGAGCCCATACTCAATGGTAAAAAATAAGGAGTTACACTTAGTGTATTTTCAGAGCTTGACACTCAACACTATTACTATGATGTACTTATATAATACACCTAGGGATACAATGGCCAAGGATCCGATATTCTAGAGATTATTCTCAACACCAACTTGGAATGCTCCAGGGTTTATGCCCAACAATTCCAAATGTTATCTTTTCATGTGCTTCAGAGATTTCTGGTCAACACAAACGTTTCATAAATCATGTGCTCCAGAGTTGGTTCTCAACACAAACATCAAATACTCATGTGCTTTAGATCTTGTGCTCAACACGAACATCAAATCACTCATGTGTTCTAGAGCTCATGCTCAACACAACATCAAATTATTCATGTGCTCTAGATCTCGCACTAAACACCAACATGAAATATTCATGTTCTTCGGAGCTCACGCATAACACAAATATCAACCAATCATGTGCTTCAGAGTCCACGCCCAACACATGAAATTGGATATATGATAAAATAAAACATGTGCATTCATGTATGCCCAATATATCAAACAAATCGCCATACTCATGTTCAGTGACGTCTTATTCTGGATATACAAAATATAAACAAAAAATAAACATCACATGCAATGGGACTCATGCCCATAAGTGTTAGGTCAAAGTTGGGGATATTACATCTCTCTGTGCTTAGAACAAAATAGTCCCTGGTCTTTTAGGGGCTAGGAATACAATCATGAAATAAGGTGGGGTAATCCTCTCTCATGGTGGATTCATTCTCCCAAGTAGCCTCTCAGCTTCAAAGTGCTTCCATTTCACTTTCAACTAGACTATGGTGTGCCTTCGGAGCAGCACCTCTCTCTTGTCTAGTATATGAAGCGGTTCGGGTACAAACTCTCCTTCATGTTCCACGTGTAACAACAACCAATCAATAGCATGTTTAGTATCATATACATATTTCTTCAATAAAGATGCGTGGAAAACATTATGAACCTTTATATGAGTAGGTAAAGATAATTCATACGCCACTGGTTTTCTCTTGGCTAGTATCTCAAAGGGTCTGCAAAATATTGGTGCCAACTTTCCGCACCTTCCCAAACTCAATGAGCTTCTCTTTGATTTTTTCTTTTAAGTAAACATGGTCACCAATTTGATAATATTTATCTTTCCTTTTCTTATCCATGTAACACCTCTAGTGGTATTTTGCTTCTTTAATGTTCTGTTGAACCTTGTTGACCAATTATTCCAATTCCTTTAGTAAATAGATCCCTAACATGAACCGGTCCACCGGGTTATTCCAAGTAACCGGTGTTATACACTTTCGACCATAGACTACCTCAAAGGGACTCATCTTGGCAGAGGTCTGGTATCTGTTGTTATAGGAAAATTCTGTGAGATGCAAATAATCCTTCCACTTGGTGGATTTGTTCATAACATACATACTAAGCATGTCTTCTAAACTATGGTTTACCTGTTATGTTTTCCCGTCGGTCTGCTGGTGTTAAG
This sequence comes from Pseudotsuga menziesii, assembly GCA_001517045.1. Taxonomy (NCBI): domain Eukaryota; kingdom Viridiplantae; phylum Streptophyta; class Pinopsida; order Pinales; family Pinaceae; genus Pseudotsuga; species Pseudotsuga menziesii. Next base: position 631,596 of record LPNX010124195.1, on the reverse strand, counting down.
AAATACTAATTTACTTTAATTGTGTCTCTAATATGGAGAACAGGGATGATTTTAGGGGTGAATTTTATCCCGGTGGGCTATTTTTCCATGTTTTCCTCCGAAAAAAGATTCACCATTTTGCATTTTTTGAAGCCCTGTTTTGCCCAATTTTGATGGGGTAAAATTTTTTCACCCTAAAAATCGCCAAATTATTATATAAACGATATAAAATCCTTGGAAATTAAAATATTTTTTGAAAAATATCGCCAATAATTTTATAGTTGTCGTTTTAAGAATTGGTAATATTTGCCAACATTTACACACTTTTAAATAAGTATCGTTCCTTAAAATCGTCTTTGATGGAGAACAAAGATCTCCAAAAAATTTCGGTAAAATTTGTATCTCAATCTGAGATGATTGCCATGGGTATCCCATGCAATCTAAATATCTCCTTTAAGAATATGTCAGCAATGTGAACTTCCTTGTTGGCCAACTTTACTGGGATGAAGTGTGTTGCTTTGGATAACTTGTCAACCATTACAAACATAGAATAATTTTTATTCTTTCTCTTTGGTAGACCTATAATAAAATATATAATAATAACCTCCCACTTCCATTCCCCAATGGGTAATGGTTGCAGTAATCTTGAAGGATGCTCGTGCTCAGCTTTGACTAGTAGACATTATTGACATTTTGTGATAAAAAATGCTATGTTGGCCTTTAACTTAGGAAAAAAAAGTGCTTCTTTATTGCAGATATCATCTTTTGATATCCTAAATTCCCTAAGTAGGGTTTTTGATGAAATTCCATGAGGATGTTGGACCTTATGTCCCCTCCTTCCAAAACATACAATCTTTCTTTGGACCACAATAGTCCGTTCTTGTTTACCTTATACTACTTTTGTTGTTGCAACAACCTATCCTCTTGGACTCTTTTGAGGATTTCAACGTAGAAATGGTCAACTCCCTTTTCCGTTCTAATCCTCTCATGCAAATACAAATCATTTTGACTTAAAGTTACCTCATATAACATATGAGCTCATCAACTTAAAGCATGAGGGATTTTATTCTCCTTGCCCTTTATATGCTTTAACTCAAAATGGTACTCGCTAAGGAAAGAAAAACATTTGTCCTTCCTGGAATTTAGATATGGCTCATGTTGTCTGTCTTTAGAAGAAATTTCTTCCCCATGAGGTAGTGCCTCCACATCTTCAAGCCGTCAATAATGGTTGCTAACTCAAGATCATGGGTGGGATAGTTTTGTTCATATTCCTTTAACTTCCATGATTTGTAACACATCATGCGATCATTCTGCAAGAGGACTCCTCCAATTCCTTCCTTGCTTGCATCCGTGCAAACAACAAAATCCCCATCGGGATATGCAATTCATAGTATTGGTGTAGATGTCAAAATTTGTTTAATATTCTTGAAACTTTCCTCACACTTGGTCATCCATAAGAACTTGTTTTCCTTCTTTTTCAAAGTAGTCATGGGACAATCAATCCTTGAAAAGTTCTCAATAAACTTTTGGTAGAAACCGGATAATCCCAAAAAATACCTAATGTTAGTGACACTAGAAGGGGTAGGCCAATCCTCTATGGCCTTAATATTTTATGGTTCACCGACTATCCCCTTCCCGAATATGATGTGACCCAGGTCTGTATTTGTGGTTTATAAAAATCACATTTACTAAACTTAGCATAAAGCTGGTGTTCCCATAACACCTATAGTACTATGCAAAGATGATCATTGTGTTCCGATTTCCTCTTAGAGTAAACTAGGATGTCGTCTATAAAGACCAATACAAATTTATCTATGTATTTACTGAAGATATTGTTCATCATACAAATAAAATTTGTGGGTGCATTGGTTAACCCAAATGGAATTATTACAAACTCGTATTGGTCATATCGCATACAAAAGGTTTTTTTATGAATATCTTCATCACAGATTTGTTCCTGATTGTAGCCGAACTGTAAGTCAAACTTTGAAATCATATTGGCTCCTCTGACTTAATTGAACAAGTCATCGATCCTAGGGAGTAGGTAATAGTTCTTGATGGTAATCTTATTAAGTTTGAAGTAATCAATGCACATCCGAATCATACTGTCCTTCTTCTTTAGAAAAAGTATAGGTGATCCCCAAGGGGACACACTAGGTCGGATATAACCCTTCTCCATTAACTCCTGTGACTGGAACTTGAGCTCAACCAAATTTGGTGCACTCATGCGGTATGGGGATTTTGAAGCTGGAATTGAACTTGGTGTCAATTCTATGGAAAAATATAAGTCTCATTTCTCTGGTAATCCATCCATTTCCTTAGGAAATACATACATCCATAAAGTATATGATAATTGTAAATTCCTCGATGTGCTTCTCTCTCTCAGCTTCTAGATCTTGTATGTTTATTGCAAATAGTTTGCAACCTTTCTTAATGCACTTCTTTACTTGTAAGAGAGATATCTTCCTACCAGAAACCTTGTTAGGTATGCCTTGAATCCTTGTCTAATTCACTTGGCTATCTATGCACAAGATTGAATTGTATATACAATCGAGCATTAAATGGTGTTGTTCCAACCAGTCCATGTCGATAAGTACATCATACGATCCTAAGGGTAAAATGTTCAAATTTATCCTAGTAGGGAAACCCTTCAAGTTTACTTCATAATATCTATCTATTTTAGAAACCTTATGTTTCATACTAGTGGCTAATTGTACAATCCATGGTTTCTCATGTTTAAATTTGTCTACTTTACATAACTCAACAATTTTAGGCGATACATAGCTTTGGAAAAAAATGGGTTCAATTGAAATTGAAATAGAAGTGTTCGAAACCTTACCTTCTATTTCGACCATAGTAATGGTCTTCCTGTTGGCCATCCAAGGATGCATAAATCCTCAGTATGTTAGCTATGTCATCTACCATTTTCTATTCTTGTAGATTGTGCAAGACTCCATTAGTTTTGTTTTTACAATCTCTGGAATAATGAGGCCCTTGGCATTTCTAGCATTTGATTTGCAGCAAGGCAGCATTTCCTCCCCCATTTTTTGCTGGTCTATTGGCATATGGTGCTCATACATTTGGATTTGTACCTGCCTTTTTTTAGTTTTTCAACATTAAGCTAGCATTATTAGGATCTTTAATTGAGAGAATAACAAGTACACCAATCAAACACAAGAGACAATGAACATAGTGTTTTTCCTCAGGGAAAACATAAAGGAGAAAACCCCACAACTTCCTTAGAGATAGAATCAGCACCAAAACAGTAAAATCCCCAAAATAGTAAGTGATCTCCCAACAATAGTAATATTCTTCTTGACTAGCCCCAGTGTCTTCTCCTTCCTCAACTATGCGCTACAGTTGAGTGTGGATGAGTTGTGTGTTAAATAGAGACTCAAGTTCTCTATTTATACTAATCCCGATGTGACTAAAACCATACTAAGACCAACCTCTACTAGGAGAGTCTAATAACCGTAGTGCCCTAGAACTGTAGGGACTTTAACCCTTAGACAATCCGAGGGTTACTCACTATGACTTGACATGACTTGTTTACATTATTGATCCTCCCAATTGGAACATCAGGGCATGACAATATGACTCAATTACATTATAGATACATCCTGGATTAAACATCAGGTTACAATACATAAGATATATAGATGAATACATTCTGAAGTTACAAATACATCAACACTCCTTCTTAACTAGGAAGGTATTCTTTCAACACAATTTCCAGCACTGGTCTTATTCTCTGTATCAATTGGATCATCTCATCATCTGCATCTTAGTTCTTCTGACTCTTCAAGTCATGTTTGTCTTCAAGTCATATTCATCTTCAAGTCATTGGATCTGGATCATCTCTCGATCTGGATCATCATGGGACATCATCACTGGATCTGGATCATCTCTCGATTTGGATCATCATGAGGCATCATCATTGGATCTGGATCATCACTGGCTATCATCACTGGATCTCGATCATCACTAGATCTGGATCATCACTGATGGATCATCATCACTAGACCTGGATCATCACTCGATATGTATCATCACTGGATCTCGATCATCACTCGATCTGGATCATCCCTAGTGCTATCTCATGATTCTTCTCATCACAGGAATTTCTACAGAGCCAGCCCTTTTTCATGTTGGTTGTAGGCCTATCCTCCATGTAGGTCTTATTTAGTACTTATATCTGACCTACTCATCCGAAAGGCACAATACTCACATCCATCCAGGCGGGAACACATCCTACCATAGTGATGGAAGACTCTCACCTAGGCTGGAACACATAGTATCACAATGATGAAAGATTTCCACACATTCACCTAGGCTGGAACACATCCTACCACAATTATTAATGACTCTCACCCAGGTCGGAACATATCCTACCACAATGATGAAATATTTACACACATTCACCCAGGCTGGAACACATCCTACCACAATGATGAAACATTTCCACACATTCACCTAGGCCAGAACACATCCTACCACAATGATGAATGACCCTCACCCATGCCGGAACACATCCTACCAAAATTTTGAAAGCTTTCTGCACTTAGATTCACCTAGGCCAGAAAACATCCTACCATAATGATGAAAGGGCCTGCACTTACATCCACCCAGGCGGGAACACATCCTACTCACAATGATGGAAGGGCTATGCTCTCACATCTAATCTTATAGGAACCAATACTACATTCATATCAGAATGGCCCCCAATCCTACTCAACTAAGCTACCTAGTAACTGACTAGGTGCCTCCATTATCCTAGAGAATGGCAGTTGCCCTCACATCCGACCTGCTCGTCGAAATGACCAACACTCACATTTGACATGGAAGGAACCTAATCCTTTATCCATGACAAAATGGTTCAGCCCTTACATATGATCAAGTGGGAGCACATCCCTCTGTCACATCAGAATGGCTACTCAGTCCTAGACTGAGTGTTCTTGGCACCTCACTAGGTAGATCCATTCAAAGAACGACAATTGCCCCTATATCTTTCCTACTCAACAAAATTGCCAGCACTCATATCTGACATGGAAGGAAGCAATCATCTCACCATGACAGAATGGATCAGCCCTTACATTTAACCTACTCGTTCAAATGGCTACTCATCTCAGCACTCATATCTGATAGGGAAGGAACCAATCCTCTCACCATGTCAGAATGGCTATTAAACTCATCACTTTCCCTTGGAGGAAACCTCTATCTGAAGAACACCAAGCTTCTCCCTAAAGTAATTGAACTTCACCCTAGCCAATGGTTTCATCAATACATCAGCTATCTGTTCCTCCATCACAACATACTGGAGCTTCAATACTCCCCTGTGCACCATATCCCTCATATAGTGGTACTTGATCTCGATATGCTTCAACTTGTCATGGAACACTGGATTCTCTGACAACTTCATGCAACTCTAGTTGTCACAATGTATATAAGTAGCATCCAACTGGAGATCAAATAAATCAAATAGTAGCTTCCTGAGCCATACTGCCTCACAACTAGATGAACAAGTTGTGACACACTCTGCTTCAGCTATACTCAGTGCCACACAAGGTTGCTTCCTACTAAACCAAAAGATCACACCTGACCCCATACTGAAGCAACACCCTGAAGTGCTCTACCTATCGATGGAACTGCCTGCCCAATCTGAATCAACATAACCCTCCAGGTTAATCTTTTCATTTGCATCCTACTTGAGCCCATAATCAACTGTACCCTTCAAGTACCTTAGATTATGTTTTGCAACAATCAAGTGAACATGTCTCGGATCTATCAGGAACTAGCTCAAGGTGTTCACAGCAAAGCAAATATTTGGTCTCGTGTTTGTCAGGTACATCAATGACCCAATCATCTAATGATACATAGTAGCATCAACCGACTTTGATGAATCATCACTCAATAGCTTCAGGTTCGATGCCATCGGTGTGGCTATAGCCTTGTAGTCCATCATCCCAAACCTCTTCAGGATCTCTACTGCATACTTCCCTTGTCCAAGGAAGATTCCATTTGTACTCCGCCACACCTCCATACCTAGAAAGTAATGCATCATTCCCAAGTCCTTCATTTCGAACTTAGCAGCAAGCTTTCTCTTCATATCAGTAATCAACCCATCTGTACCTGTTATAAATAGATCATCTACATATACTAGAAGCATCACTGGGTTTCCATCCTCAACCTTGCAGTAAAGGTTGGAATCTACTTTACTCTTGGTAAAGCCCAAACTCGATAGAAAACTGTCAATTCTACCGTAGCAGGTCCTGGGTGCCTGTTTCAAACCGTATAGGGATTTCTTCAATCTGTACACATGAGAATTCCTGTCATGTGTCTCAAAACCAAGTGGTTGTTCTACATACACTTCCTCTTCTACTACACCATTCAAGAAAGCAGTATTGACATCCATCTAGTCTATCTTCCATTTCATTACTGCAGCCAGAGCAAGTATTGATCTGATGGAAGTGTATCTTGCTACAAGTGCAAAGGTTTCTTCATAATCTATTCCTTCTCTCTGAGAGAAACCCCGAGCTACAAATCTTGCTTTATATTTCTCAATGCTACCATCTGTAGCATGCTTGATCTTGTAGATCCATTTGGAAGTTACAACTAACTTCCCGTCTGGTCTTGGGACAACATCCTAGACATCATTCTTCATGATCAATTGGTACTCTTTGATCATAGCATCCTTCCATTCTTTCTGTTTTTTCGCTTCTTCATAACTAGAAGGTTCTTTATCAATGAAATCACATAGTAAAGCTACATACCCAGAATAGGATCTGGTCCTCTTTCTTTCTCTATGATTCTCTTATGGAGCCCCATATCTTTCTGCACTTTGGATAAGTTCTTATACCCAATAAGGTTTCCTCTTATGAGGATTCTTCTCCAGAGGTGGATTTACAGCTCTTTGTGGTTCTTCAAATTCTCAATCTTCTTCTTGAGTTTCTTCATTTATGGTTGTATCATGAATTCTGGGTGCTTCTGCTTCTGCTTCTTCTTCTTTAGGTTCTTCAATAGGTCTCTTTCTGGATTTGTTGTAAGCTGTGTCTTCATCAAATGTCACATCCCTACTGATGTCAATCCTCCTGTATCCTAGGAAATAGATTCTGTAATCCTTTGATCTTTCAGAGTATCCCATGAATATACCCTTCTTTCCTGAAGGATCTAATTTGGTTCTCTTCTCTTTTGGAATGTGTATGTACACAGGACAACTAAATATTCTGAGATGGCTGACTTCTCATTTCTTGTTAGAGAAGACTTCTTCAAAAGTCTTGTTCTCGTGTACTCTATGTGGAGTATGGTTCTGTACATACACCACTATTCTGCCAGCTTCAGCCCAAAGATGCATAGGAAGATCTTGATCATGAAGTATGGCTCTAGTAGCTTCCATGATGGTTTTGTTCTTTCATTCTTCAATCCCATTCTATTGTGGATTATAAGGAGTGGACAACTCCCTCTTAATACCTGATTGTTTGCATAGCTCTTTGAATTCATTCGAAGTGAATTCTCCACCATTATCTGATCAAAAAGTCTTAATATTATTTTTAGTATGGTTCTCAATCATGTCTTCGATTTTCTTGAACTTACTGAATACTTTGTCTTTGTTCTTCATGAAGTAAACCCATCTCTTTCTATAAAAATCATCAATAAAAGAAACATAGTATGCATATCCACTTAGTGAGTTTGATGACATAGGACCGCATACATCGGAGTGGATGATTTCTAGTATGTCTTTGGCTTTGCTTTTGCTGCTGGGAAATGTCTTCTTTGTATTCTTTCCTTTCACACATCCTTTGCATACACCATCATGTTTTGCTTGGAATTTTGGAAGACCTTCAATAGATTTGCTTGCAATAGGAAGTGCTCTATAATGCACATGTGCAAGCCTTCTATGCCAAAGTTCACTTGGCTCTACTGTGTCATCGACCAAGGCTTGCTCTGGATGGCCCTTTATCTTGTACAAACCTCCTTCTTGTTCTCCAATCACCACTACATCATTGATAGTCTTTCCTCTTGGCCACATGATGACTTGACCATCTATGAATGCAACTCTCATTCCTTTCGCATCCAATGCTGATATGGAGAGAAGGTTCTTCTTGAGTCCTGGTACAAAAAATACTTCTTTCATTGTTAGAGACTTACCAGAGTCTAGTTTATATGAAGATTCCCCACTACCTTTTATTGGATATTGGTAGTCATCTCCTAGTTTGACCTTGTGAGGTGATTCATGTTCTGACAGTCTCACAAAGGATTCCTTGAATCCAGTCATATGCTTGGAAGCTACACTTTCTATAAGCCAATCATCACTACCATGCGTAATGTTACCCGTGAGAGCGGAAATCAAAACATATTCATCCTCGCTTGAAAAATCTTCACTTTCATATCTGAATCTCTTCTTGGATGGTTCATTATCCTCTGTAGCATGAGAGTGATGTCTTCTTTTGTTTCCTTTCTTCTTATGAGAGTGAATCTTGTTCTTAGGATAGTCTTTTGCAAAGTGCCTTACCTCATCACATGTATAACATCTTGATCTAGATATGTTCTTTCTAATATTATCTCTATGATGAGGATTCTTACCTTTGGAGTGATGAGTACCTCTTCTACCTTTCTTGGAGTGAACTGTGAGGGTTTGATCTTCACTTCCCATCTTCTCTTCTCAGGCTACTATCCGTGCTTCTTCTTGAGAAAATGATTCCCATAGTCTGCTAAATTTGACTAGCTTCTTTCTAGCACCGATTCCTTGGATGAATGAATTCCATGACCTAGGAAGGCCATTCAAAGTTGTCATCACAATATTTGCATTCTCCACTTCTTCATCTACAACTTCTAATTGTTCCTTGATCTAAGAAACGCTTGTGAAGTAGGAATGGATAGTCTCTGCATTTTGAATCTTCACATTCTTCAGTTGATTCCTCAGAGTCATATTCAAATTTATGTTCTTCCCTTTAAACAGTTTGGTTAGGGAATCAAACATAGCTTTAGGTATCTTGAGAGAGGATGCCTGTGGGATAAGGTGATCCTTGATAGAATCAGCAATGGTCCTCTTTGCTATAACCATCTTCTTCTTATGTAAGGCCTTTGCCTCATCTCCCTATGGAACTAGAACCTGCACATGGATGTAGGAGTCTAACTCATTTTCTTCCAGGACTAGGGAGATCCTATACTTCCAGGCTCAGAATTTATCATCTCCCTCAATATTTTCATCAATATTGGTATGTTGAGACATATTAAACTGAGAATCTCAAATGGAAATACAAAATATCTTAGATCTTACTAGGTCAAGATGTCGGATCCGAAACTTGAGCTGAAATCATGTAGAGCTGGTTCAGGAGAAAATTAGGGTTTTGCTTTTTCAGAGTTCTGTCCACCCAAATGCCTTGAAATTTGTCCCTAACTTCGATTTTTGGGAGGAGATCAATCCAAGCCTAGGTTCAATGAAAAATTCCTCTTCTATGAAAAGCCCTAATTTCCAATAGTAGTGACATGTCTAAAAATGAAAAACCTCAGAATTGGATTCTGATTCAACATAAAGATGTGCCCTAAGGAGGATATTTATTCCACCTTAATTTTGCTGAAAATATATGGAGGAATATCCACAAACTAGGAAGCCCTAGTTCCCATAGTTGTACAGTGTCTTCTTCTCAGGTTAGCTCTGATACCATGTTAGTTTTTCAACATTAAGCTAGCATTATTAGGATATTTAACTAAGAGAATAACAAGTACAACAATCAAACACAAGAGACAATGAACAAAGTGTAAACCATAAAGGAGAAAACCCTGCAACTTCCTCATAGATAGAATCAGCACCAAAATAGTAAAAGCCCCAAAATAGTAAGTGATCTCCCAACAATAGTAATCTTCTTCTTGACTAGCCCCAGTGTCTTCTCCTTCCTCAACTATGCGCTACACTTGAGTGTGGATGAGTTGTCTATTAAATAGAGACTGTAGTTCTCTATTTATTCTAATCCCAACATGACTAAAGCACTACCAAGGCCAACCTATACTATGATATTCTAAAAACCCTAGTGCCTCGGAACTGCGGAGACTTTAACCCTTAGACAATCAGAGGGTTACTCACTATGACTTGACATGACTTGTTTACATTATTGATCCTCCCAATTAGAAAATAGGGGCATGACAATATGACTTAATTACATTATAGAGACATCCCGGAATAAACATCAGGTTACAATACATGAGATATATAGATGAATACATTCTGAAGTTACAAATACATCAATAGTTTGTTGAATTTCTTATTAGTTGGAAAGATGTTGTTCTATTTTTTGTAAGGCGGTGGTTTGAAACCCATTTTGCAGTTGTTCGAGAAGGTTCTAGACTTGTCTTGAATTTTTTTTATGTTTTCATGCCTTAGTTGTCCATTTTGGTAACAAAGCCTAACTTTTTGTAGGGTAGTGTCCAGAGTTTTAGGCATGCCAAACTCAATTCTGTCCCAAAAATTGGGAGGAAGACATCCTAAAAACTGTTGTATTTTCACTTTCTTGTCCTTTATGTAAGGTACATAATGTAACATATCTAAAAATCTATTAATGAAAGAATCCATGGTCATGGAACCCATCCTTAAGTCATGAAATTATTTCACCTTCCTGTCCAAGAATATTTCATACATGTATTTCTCCTGAACAATTCAGCGAAAGTTACTCCATCGGATTTTTTTTACTGCATCCTTTTATTTCTTTAGGTCTCTCCACCATCTAGTTGTTTTTCTATTTAAATTATAGATTGCTATACTGCCTTTAATCTCACGAGATTAGTTTTGTACTTGGAATTTTTTGCTCATACCTAGAATCCACTCTTCAGCTTTCTCCTAGGTGTTCATCTCTCCTTTGTGTGTTGGGTATCTTATCATTATGAACTCTCCTTGGAGGTTGTCATCATTCCTTTGTTTCATTTTGCAAGGAGAAAGGGAACTATCACTGGAAAAACTGTGATATTCTCTTTTTGGAGGTTCAGGGTTGTGTTCTTCTTTTCCTTCTTCTTTTGGGTTGTTGTCCAATTTATGATAGAAATATTTCTTGAATTTTTTTGTTGAATGAGTAGACTGTCCATGCGGGCTTCCTCCCATCATGTTCTGCAGTAAATATTCATTAATTGTTTGCTACTCTTTTCTTTCACCCATATTATCATCTTTGAAACTGTGTAAGTCTACTCGCATACTTTGTATGGTTTTTAGTATGTCAGAATTTAATTCAACCACTAGTTCTTCTTCACGTGTGGGAGTATTCGATTTTTCGTGCTGGTTGATTTTTTCTTCAATGTTAATGATCTAAAATATTCTTGAATCCTACAGTTTAAAATATTTAATAACAAATAATTTCCTCTTAGTTAACAAAATTTCAAATATAATTTTTTTTGCAAAAAATGTCTAGTAACTCCCATTAGGTATCTTAGTGCTTGACGCAGGGACTTCACTTAGTGAAACTCTCACATAGCACGTGCGATCGTGGGATATTAAAGAATACCCTTAATTTCGAGAGATATTGACCCAAACTCTTTTTGTTGAAACCCCCTCCCAATACTTAAAACCTCCTCCCCACCCCTTTTGATACCTCAATCCTTATAAACCACCCTACCCACCCCCTCCTTAAACCCCTCATCCCCCCAATACCGACAATATATTGGTTCGATTTTTGATAATTTTAAAACCCACAATATGAACTAACATGATAGGATATTGGTCAAAAAGTGAAGCCCCCATGGTGGTTGAATCTGGGCTCTGATACCACTTGTAATGTCCCTGAAAATTGTAGGCTAATAAAATACTACAATTCAAGGACATTGTTTAAACTTTATCAGAATAAAACTTGGTTCAATACTAAACCTAAGTGTTGTATTATGTGCTCCCTCTACGTTGTTTCCTATCTGAGGATGACATGTTTATGTGATGTTGTTCTATTACTTAGACTTGTTTGTGTAGTTATTCTTCATGTCTACTAATTGCGGACATTTGTCGATGCTTACATTATGTTACATTTTACTTTTATTTTATATCTCTTTAAATTCGTTTCTGATTTTATTTGTAAGAGGTTGACTTTCCTTCGTATGTCAAGGGGCGGAGTGGCAGGGTTTTATACCTTGAGGGACCACTTAGAAAGGTAAGGATTCCTATTTCTAAGGGGCTTACTTAGTTCGTTATGAACTGATGCAGGCTCCTACCCTTGTGCAGGTCATTTCATCGGTGAACTCTATCTATGAATGTGGAAAATAAAAACATTCTACATCTACAATACTACATCTACACTACACTACTTCCGTTCAATGCTAGATGAAAAGAGGATTAAATTCCTAGGCCTAATTGTACCTAAGTCCTATGTTCATAATGTTTCTAAGAGATTGATTATATGCATGTTTAAAAACTTTATGGTATACATTTATGTGTTTAAGGTTTTAAAACCTTAACTACCTTGTAATACATACATTGAAACTATATGGTGAACAGGTTTATGGTTTATGGCATATTTCATATGTCGTCAAAACCTTGTATTAATGTCCCAATTAAGGGTTCTATGGTTTATCATTGGTGAACTTATGGAACAACGATGTGAACAAACTATATATTTGTTGGTTTTTTATTTGATGGATAGTGGTGGATGGGGTCCCGACTTAAATGGTTCTAGAGAAGCGTGGGAAGAATGACTCAAGTGTTGGTTAGGGTTGAAAATCGATGCATTTGTTCTTTCACGGGGTTTTGGTTTGGGTGGTCTTATTCCTTTGGGAGCCATGTTGCACAACTCAATAGCTTGCCTGCTTTCTCGTGGTAAGCCATGTCGATGGTCTGCATCTTATCATGTATTTGGTTTGATTTCATTTTATTGCTTACGTAATATCGATAGTGTTTTTGTTTGGTTTTTCCAGGTGACAGAGCATGGCTCTATGATGACTTGGAGGTGGCACCATAGGTTTTTTTCGTAACCATTATTCAAATAAGCCCTGAAATTAGCAAGGACCTTACCATTGTTTGTTTTGTGTTGATAGAGGTTCAAACTTTGGGTGGGAAAATGTTTACCTATGTAGTTTTGTTGGTTGGGGTTTGATAGCTAATGTGCAACCAATGGATGCGAATGTGTATTATTTTCCATGGATCTATAAATGCTTGGGAAATAACAATTTTGACTGTCTGAATATTGTCTCGGCTTTGTGTATAAATTCATTTTTTTGGCATTGTTGTGTAATGGGTATTATTTACTTTTAATGGAAATTTTGTGTTTAACTTAATGGTGTGTTTCACTGCTTACAGTTCCATTGCTTGGAATGGCACCGTGGATAGATTGAATATGTATTTTGTAAAATGCATTCTTGTGTTGTTAAATCATGGATGTAATGGGTTTATTAAATGTTACGGATGGGTATTTACCTTACGACCGTGAGGATTGAATCTTGGCTCAACCCTTGGGTGGATACACAGCCTATAATTATATTTATATTATTATAATGTGATTGTGAAAGGATGTAAAGATCATATCTCTATTTTGTTTAAATTGTTGGTTTATAATGAAGACCTTTCAGGCAGCTTGAGAGGTGAAACCCTTAGTGTATAATTTGTAGTGCTTTTGTTTTATTTTATTAAAGCCTACACAATTCGATACTGGGATTTTTGATGAATTTATACTTGTGGTTTGGGCATCTCATAGGATTCGATCCTCGATGCATTTTGATTTAAATGAACAGAAGCGTAAGGATTCATTTTTTTAATGTCAGATTATGGTTTTATCAATGAAATTACACTAGCGCAATGCGCAGGGAATGACTATTTCTTGATAAATTCATTTATGTAATTAGTTAGTTTTAGTTCTTTTTTTATCATTTTAGTTGTTGATAAGAATTTTTGTAATGACCTACAACAAAACCTTCTTGGGTTTCGATGGTTGGTTGGGTTAAAATATTTATAAAGCTTTATGTGAAATCCTGCAGCCAATCTTGGATAGGATTCAATAGATGGGCTGGGTTAATAATACTTAACAATGTTTAATGTTTTCGTAGCATGGATTTAGAATGTTTATTTAAAGTTTTTTATTGGTATTTTGATATGAAGTTTATGGTTTATTTATTATGTGGAAAACAGTAGCATACTCGCTGGAAATATGAAATCTACCAGTGTTTTTGATTTTATGTTGAGAGTTTGATTTTAATAGTTCTAAGAGATTCGAGCTATGGTTAATTTTTTTCTTTTAGTTTGTATTTTATTAATTAGTTAAAATGTTTGTACATAGTTTTAATTTCTAGAACTCAGAGATTGGATGTCTAGTCTGTGTGGTTATGATTTGGTAAATGTTTTTTTTTAATGAATTTTTGCTTTACATTTAAAGTTTGATCATCAATTCAATAGCTATATTATTTGAATAACTAGAGTTTTAAAGTCTAAGATATGGATGTATGACAATTTAAAAACAATACTAAAAGAATATAAACTATATTTTCCTAGATAGTAATATAATGAATGAGTTTAATGTTTAAGAAAATAAATCATAATGTAGCATAACATCTACTCCTAGGGTAACAAATAGTTCACACGTTAAGGATCTGTAAACAAGAAGAAAACCAAGTTGAAGAAAACATATAATATGCAAATTTTCATTCAATATTATAAACCCTACTTTAATAAAATCTGTAGGAACTGTAGAGAAGGTAGAAACCCTCATACCTGCAATTTGTAGTTATTTAATGGCTAGACCCATGCACACTCAAGAACACACCATTAATAATAACATAGACAATTTTGACCTCAGATCTGTCGACCGAATAACTTGGGAACTACCACGTTCCACCCAACCATGACCTAGAACCATTCCTGGTTTCAATCCAAATCCCCATCGAGATGGTTCCAACATGCAAGTAGTCTAGAGCTCCTAAAGGTAAGGATTCACCTATCTGGAATATTAGGTTATGTTCCAAGTTACGTTCCTTTTTGGAAAAATGTTCTACCAAAATTCTTAGGAGAATAATGATCAGGTATATTAGAATGAGATCCTTAAGCTTTTCTTTAGATTGGGTATTTATAGACAATCTTTAGGAAGATGGATAGTTAAATTTTAGTTAGATCAAGAATCATTTGTTTTCTTGAAATAATCATTTACTTAATTTATCTAAAATTAATATTTATTTAACGTAACCTAGGAACTCTCTGACTAGTTCCCATTTTGACCGTTTTAGGTATTAAATATTTAATTAATTATATTAGTAAATAATAATACATAGATCCTTTAGTTATTATTTATTAATACATCTGCTTACTCTTTCATTCATAACTTATATAAACTATAGTATACATACATGCATATAATACATACATACACATATATTTATATATATCACTCTTTAACATTTTTAATTTGGGTATCATATTGCATGATCCCAAATGACATGGTACTTTCTTTAACTTATAATCATTTCTTTTATTAAGGCCTTTGGGTAGGGTTTGTCAACTAAGTTAGGGAGCTCTAAACCTCCTTACATGTTGGATTACCTCATATATCATGACAGTTCTTCGATTCTTGTTGAGAAACATAAATTCAAAATTTCATTTAATCAACTTAAAAATAAGTAAGATGAGGTCGATGTTTTATCAGAGTCATTTTCACTCAACATAATTAATTTTCAGTAACTCCTCGTGCTATTCACATCCCATACTCAATGCTAAAAAACGAGGAGTTACACTTAAGTGCATTTCTAGAGCCTCTCGCTCAACACCAATGCTAGGATGTACTTGTATAATACACCTAGGGATACAATTGCCAAGGATCCAATGTTCCAAAGCTTATGCTCAACATCAACTTGGAATTCTCTAGGGCTTATGTCCAACACTTCCAATTCTTATCTTTTCATGTGCTTCCAAGTTTTTTGCTCAACACAAACGTTTCATAACTCATGTGTTCAAGAGTTGACACTCAACACAAACATCAAATACTCATGTGCTTCAGAGCTTGCACTCAACACAAACATCAAATCACTAAGATGTTCCATAGTTCGCACTCAACACCAACATCAAATTACTCATGTGCTCTAGAGATCACACTCAACACCAATATGAAATACACATGTGCTTTAGATCTTGCGCTCAACACAAACATCAATCAATCATGTGCTTCAAGGTCCACGCCTAACACATGAAATTGCATATATGCTAAAATAAAATATATGCATTGGCTTACGCACAATATATCAAACAAATCACCATACTCATCTACAGTGGAGTATTATTCCCAATATACAAAATATAAACATCAAAGCAACATCACATGTGATGGTACTCATGCCCATAAGTGTTAGGTCAAAATTCAGGATATTACATTGTCATTACTTATTTTTGTGTATATTAATTCTAAAGAACCAATATTAAAAGATTAGATAATGCTTGTGATTGTATTTTCTTTACTCATGAAAAAACATTTCAATCAGTAAACAAAATCCTTTGTTGTAAAGTTCTTCTCAGTATTTATGTGCATTTCTACCATTTCCCTAAGTGAGAGAATGAGATGTCCTTAAGGGGGACTTTGTGTAGAAAATTTAGGTTAAAAAAATGCTTTTGTATCAGATTATGAAACCAAGAAATTCCTCATCAAGAGTTTAAAATAATACTCTACGGGTTCGAAATATTAAAGAGATAATATCTATACAACTTTAAATATTATCTTAAGAAGTTAAACTCCATTTTCCGAAGGCTAAACCTATTACTATGAATCTAATAAAGTTGGGACAAACATTAATGTTAGTGGTAGCTACGATTTAGTCTACGGTATTTGATGAAGAGTCTTGTAGAAAGACTATGGTAAACTTTCTTGCTATTGGACTGATTTCCAAAATCTAGGTTGGCCTCTTAGTGGAGAGACTATACGCGAGACAGAGATCCTACGGTTGGGTGCAAACTTTCACCCATGCTCTCGATCACTAACATTAAGTTATTCAACAAAGTTTTCACTCCATATTCACTTCTTGTCATATGAATGTTAAATTACATGAAAGATGTATGTGTTTTGTTGAACCATTTTTTATATTAATGAAGAACAAACATTCACCCATGCTCTCGGTCACTAACATTAATTTATTCAACAAAGTTTTAACTCTATATTCACTTATTGTCATATGATTGTTAAATTACATGAAAGATGTATCTGTTTTGTTGAACCATTCTTTATATCAATGAAGAACTTAGATAGATATACAATGTGTATATAATGTTAGCGATTACACCAATAGCCTTAATATTATTGGCTAAGTTGTTTTTGAATGAAGAGAATAAAATAAAGTCTTTTAATAAGTATGCTATTATCCTATAAATGTTTCAAGGCTTTGAGTGGAACTTTCCAATAAATCAAGTAATGTATCTGATAGTATGTTACTAATAACATTTATATATTATTATAATCATATTGTTGGGGTCAAAGATAGATGATGTATGTAGTATATAGTTAAAGAAGACACTTATCATAGCAATAAGTTAATCATATTTCTTATGAGTAAGACATAATACAACTACCTACAATAATAGTTTATTGAAAATTACGTTGGGTAGTTATTGATGTTCTAATAATTTTGATTGGATGGTTGATTGATTTTTCTAATTGTAAAGATGCATTTAGACATGGTTTAGTTTGTTACTTGTAGCCGATACTTATAATTAATGTTGTCATATATGTATAGCATATGTGACAAGAGATAGGAGTTATCCTACCTCACCCTTGGTACACGAAGTAGAAAGGGGGTTTGTATAATTAATTCATGTTAGAATACTCATCAAGGACTAGTTCCAATGATTGATCATAAATGTGAATAAGATTTAATCTTAGACTATATGTAATTCATTAAATGTTTTGAGTTAAACAATATTCTATAATTATAGTTATCTAACTTCTGGAGTGAACATGCTTACCAAAGGGTATGATTGATTATATTTATGTGGATTATATGCAAAGTGTGATATTGACAATCAAGAACATGGATTTCACACCTAGGTAGGTACAATGGTTCTCAAGGTCACATGGTTTTCTGGACTTATGTGCAATTTAACTAAGTAATTTTTATACATAAATGTATTTATTATTTTGAGTCATAGGTTTAGCCCGTTTCATGATGAAAAAGGGAATAAGTAATTATATGATTTCTTACATAGAAGAGTAGAATTGTTGGAATCATGTACTTGGTTATACGTATATAATATAGCGAGGCTAATAGATTAATTATGTCCATGATGTTAAGGAAAATAATTATACCCCATTTCGTGAAAATAGTAATGAGGAACTTGGAGATAATACAAATGGTAGCAAAACAAGGTTGCAACGCTTTCCATCCTTATGGGATTAACTATAAAGAAAAAGTGTATGAACTAGTAAACTAGGTTTACTTTCTTGCAATGAACACAACTGGTGGAGTAATGTCCTATTCCACTTACTCGATTTTAATTAATGTTATGTTTCATTTATTGATTTTATCAGATTAATATGGCATAGAAATTATTGTAAAATTATTAATTCATTAAAGATTGCAATAACAATGTATATATTTAGGATATTAGAAATATTAGTTTATTAATCCTTGGATAAATATGGTAAACTAATACATGTCTATTTTCTTATGTAAGTAGAAGCTTGTAATGCGTTATGATGTATTCATAATGTCAAGTTGAATGCAAATTTAAAGATAATGAATGATATACTTGTTTTCTTGTGAGTATAAGAGGAAAGGAAAACACATGGTCTTATGCCTAAGGAATCCGAAAGAAAAATACTTGTTGGACAATAAAGTTAATAAAAAAGTAATGTTATGATGCCTCGAAAAAATCAGGTATGCTAATACTCATTTGAAATAGGTAACTAAATGTTACAATTTTTTTTTTATCATGATAAGATTATTAACAGTACATTTCATGTAGAACATGGAAGACTTTTATATGTTACGCATTTGTTTCAACAAAAAATAATAGAGGACAAACCAATATTATTTAGATTTCACTCCTTTGAAATAGGTAACTAAATGTTACAAAAAGGTTTTGATCATGATAAGATTATTAACAATACATTTCATGTAGAACATGAAGACTTTTATATGTTACGTATTTGTTTCAACAAAAAATAATAGAGGATAAACCAATATTATTTAGATTTCTATGGATATGTTTGCAAGAGGTTCTAAGTTTAGAAATTGTGATTTTCAGAAGTGATCACAAGAATATTGGAACATTTTAGACTATTTGTGGATATATCATATAGATGATACATTGTATAGATGGTATGTTGGTAATAAGTATAATCTCCTCAAATTGGAAAATTGAAAAACTTACCAAAATGTTTTACACATCTTCCGCAAGATATTAGTGGTATTGGAACATGATTTTGTAACACAATGATTAGTAAATTTTATTTGTGTCTTTGTTAATAAATTCTTGGGGACTTTGATACATGCGACTTGATGTTGAGTTGGAAACATTAGAGAAACATGTATTATCAATGATCTAATCATCTATATTTCTTAATCTATTTTTTTTTCAAAAAAAAATTAATTGACTATATTGACTAAGTGCAGGTTAAAATGGATCAAGCTAACTAAAGAATAAAGAATTAATGAGGAAAAGTGTACACATTAATGTAATATATTAATTTTAATTTAACGATAATTATTCAATAAAACAAATTATAAAAGAAACTAAAAAGTAAGAGAATCCCAGTTTGGTTTAGGGGAAGATATCATACAAATATTTTGTGAAAGCATTGAGAGGGGTATGAGTGTGCAATAGAGCTATGATGCATTCCATTAGGAAGTACTAAAAGGTATTCTGAATTACTATAATTTATTCCAGTTCTTGGTGCACTAAGAGGTACTTAAAATACTTATTCAAGTACTGACTATTATGTAGCTGGTGCACATAACAGGTTATCTTCCTTGAGATGAACTAAGGACTAGATACTTAATTATAATTAATTGAACCAAAGTAAAGCATGAGTAATGCTAATATACTTGAACCCAAAAGAATGAATGCTCGAATATGTAGAATCATTATGAATATGTAATAATATTTGAAACGGAGATTTAAATTTAAGAAAAAATAAATTGATATAATAATGATAAAAATTGAGAAAGAAATTTTATGTTGAACAATTATGGGACACCTTGGTTGTATTCACATCATGAAATGAAAATATAGAAGATACACCCCTTTAACAAGCCAATGAAGGGTATTTTATTTGTGTTAAAATATTTGAAAATATATAAGTTGAGGAGGCTTGCACATTATTTGGAAACTCCATCAAGATATGACCCTCATGTATATATGCTAGAACTTCTGAAAGAGGTTAAAACTGCTAGTGAATAAATACCTTACAACATAATTCCCATTATATTTTTTATTTGAATTACACATATAATGATGAAAATTATTGCAGGTAATTTGTGACAAAAATATACTATAAAAATTGAAATACTTTAATGTTGCTCAATACCTTGACTTTAACTAACCAACACATATGTACATGTTTTATGCCAAGGTTCTAGGAAAACTTGTATTGTTTATTTTAATGTATAGCTCACTCAAGGAATAGAACATTACAAGCAAAATGTAAAAGTTGTGGATACTTTTGAAATTCAGCAGAGTATTTGGAACCATCAACAATTCTCAAAGTGTTCAAAAGAAATTGCAAATTTAAAAATGTTATCAAAATAAGAACACCGCGGGTAAGTTATTTTTAAAGGGGGGTGGGATGTAATACTCCTCTTCATCCCTACCATGTTGTAACCAAATAGAAAGATGTCATTGTATATATCTAATAGTTCTTGGTGAGGAGCTCGAGACCATGGAATTTCCAATGAACATTGCAGAATGATTATGATCTTATAAGTCAAATCTTGCATTAATTAAAGTATTGTAATGTATGATGTAAATTGAAATGGCGAAATAACAAAATAGACCAGGGAGAGTGATGTGCACTGCAAGGTAACTATAGGGAAAAAATCAACTAAGGGAGAGTTAAAGATTAGAGAACCCTTAGAAAATTAATTAGTGGTCACTAGGTGTCACCATGGTAGCTTTGGCTACCACAAGGAAAAAACAAGTTAATTTCTTTCCTATTAACTTAAAACCATTAGGTATGATTTGTCACGTCCCCATTGCTGTGACCGGCAAGAAGGAAGCGATCCATGGAATTAACCATGTATACTAACCGCCCATGAACATGTACAGGCATAAATAAAATGCTGAAACAGAGTGCTAGATGGAAATCTATTGAAGTAAAACATGCATATATATACAATTGTTTATCATACACAGCGGGAACATCATCATACATTCAACAAGCATTCATGCATGCATGCTGTTAACATATTCATCAATTTCATCAACAGATATTAAGAATTGCAGAGGTAAAATACACAAGATTACTTATCTTATGGTGAACTCGATCCGCAACCAGCTACGTCGCTGCAACGTTCCACCCAACCATAGGCCAGCGTGCTCATCAATCTCTCAGCAACGCTGCCACCCCCGAGCTGGGCATGATTCTCCAAGGAATAAGGGAACTAGCAGGCTGACACATGGCCAAAGATAACCAAAACACAGCCAAGCCAACTCAGTTGGGTTTATCAGGCCATCCAGGAGTTGGAGAAGGCAAATTGCTAAGCTGGTGAGCTCATTATGAGCCAAGGACACCTACACCAGAGCTAGCCTGACCTCTAAGACACCCATCCACACCCAACACAAGGAAGCAGTCCCTTCTCTGCTACACAGTCCCTCAGGCCCTGCATTCCCTTCCAGTGCTATTCAGGGGTGATGGAGAAGAAGGCCAGCCCTCTAGCTCTGTCTGTGTGGTTTCAACCACGAGGTTTATCAAGCAAAACTAAACCCACGTCCTTAATCCTCACACAGTCTGAAGACCAACCATTGCCCACAAGCAATTTAGCCAGCTATCACGGCTCAAATAGGGAAAAATGAATTACACAGCCCCAAAGTAGAACAACAAACAAAACGCAATAGGGACGAATTGACAGTTTCCCAACCGTTGTGTGAAAAGAACCCACGAATTAGCCTTTGAATAACGGATACGGCCACCCTATTCACAAATCCGCCCAAGGAAATACTGTGTGGGTAAATCCGGTAAAATCCAGTGCGTGAAAACAAAAACAGGAAGGAATCCCTCTGCGTGAGAATGCACAGTAGCAGAGAGGACGCGAATTGCAAATAAAATCGCGTGGGTAGAACCCAGGAAAATTCCTGTGCGTGAAAGCAATGAGCAGCCAAATGGGAAGTGCATGAGGGTGAATGGCTACCAGGAGGACACGAATTTGCTGTCTGTGTGTGCTCAGCAACTCGTGGAGAGGAAAATAGACCCAATCGTGGAGAAAAGAGAGGAATTTCCTACGTGAGGAAGAAGTGCGTGAAGGATGAGGACGAATTGAATGAAGGGCATAGGCTAGGACTGACAGTCCTGCCACCCCACACCCCAAAACAATAACTGCCATAACTCCTCCTAGCTTGCAGTAGAAATCATTAGCTGAAGGTGGTTGGAATAAAACAAAAGGAGATGGCACATGGGTTTTTCCCCCTTTTGGCTCAAGATTGACAAATTCCCAACCCCACATCCTTATCCTTGGAAAAATCATGCCCCATTCGATTTAGTTTCCATGACCGTAGCTGGTTGTGTTCATTTAATTAATTATAGACGTATATTTACATGATGTCCAACATAATATATGCTGCATGCCCCGATATACTCTCGGCAAAAATTTAAATCTAAAACATAGCATTGCCGATCAATGGTGGGGCCTTGGCCTTTAGCTCCACACCATGATCATTTACATTATATACATCATATACATCTAATGTAACGGGGTCAAAACCGGGGCATTACATGATTGCTGTTGGGCCCACTATATGCCAGTTAATTAAAACTTAAGATACAGAGTGCTAAACGTAAATTATCAACCCGAGGAAGTCTTTTATTTCAAAGCTATCGTACAAGATCTATGCAAGCAAAATTTATACTTCACACTGTTATCTATTGGTATGCAATCAAAAATCTTTGTAAAGTAGATCACACCTTCTTGAAAGTAATCAAACCTCGAACCTATTTGTAAATTGAACACACTTCAAACAAACTCTATTCCTATGAAACAATATTTAATTGCATAAACTTTAAAAGAAGTCTTGTGTTTTCCAACGATCTATCAAAATGAATTAACATGAGAACACTATGATAAATCTAATGAATAAAAACATGAACTGAATAATAAAACAACTATGATAAATCTAATGAATGAAAACATGAACTCAATAATAAAACAACTATGATAAATCTACTGAGTGAAAGCATGAACTAAATAATAAACAAATCTACAAATAAAACGACTAGAATCAACACTACCAGCATTTGCTCACGGAAGAGGGCCCTTCCTCCACTGAACAGAGCTGGATCTCCACAATGAAATTCTACAACTCTAGAATTAAGAAATTGCCAGCATGCATTATCATAATGAATGATTACAATAGATCTGGATCAAATCCTACATCATAAAATTGATTTTTCTTTCCCCATCTTCCTCCCCCAATCTAATGATATTTATTACATATTTATACATAAAATTATCTCATGGAAATGAAGAACTGAATCCCCAACTTGTGATTTGTAATAGATGAAACACGGTCATAACTGCTGGCAACTTTGGAACTGCCCGCAACACCAAATCTGGAAAATACCCTCTCAAAGAACCATCTGTATATCCCAAACCGTCACTTTGTTTGGCCATTTCCTCCCGAGTAAGGTAAAATAGGATGTTACACACAAAATCTATGTCTTAGATTTTTGAGATTCATTTACATCTATCCGCAAATCGTGATGTGAATCAAGGTGTTCTTATGTGGCATGCATTTTCGGTTAAGGGTGTAACAGCTGGCTATGAGCATCTTGTACATGACAAATCACTACACAAACTCTCATTAGTAAAATTATGCATAATAGTCTTCAATTCATCAAAGATAAAGGAAAATAATGATTATTAACCACTTAAAACATCAATGGAGGTAGTATGTTGTTTTACGCATAGTTATAACAAATGGATGGAAAATGGAATGATAAATGGGTGATAATGGAAAGAAAATGGATGAAATATATGTTGATAAGTGGTGGAAAAATGGACAATTCTAGGGCCCAACATCTCCCCCAAACTAAACTTGCTGCATGTCCTCATGCAACCCAACACCTGTGTAGCATCCAACTAGAAGAACTTATTCACTTGTTCCTTCATTTTACCATTTGCACAGTTGCAGCCTAAAGAAATAGAGAGTTTAACAGAAATCGATAGAGTCACTTAGTGGAGGATTTAGCAGAAATTTGGCAAAGTCACAACTTATTTCTTTTTTTTTTAACAAAGAATTTGGTGAAGGTTTTAGTGAACATTTTGGCGGAGTTGTAGCCCAAATAGCACTAAATTTAGTGGCCATTTTGGTGGAGTCACAGCTGAACAGAACAAAAAATGGAGTTGCAGCTAAACAGATGAACAAAACAGAAAATGGAGTCGCAGTTGAACAGAACAAAAAATGGAGTTGTAGTTGAATAGATGAATGGAATGGAAAACAGAGTCGCAACTAAACAGAATAGAAGACGGAGTTGCATCTGAATGGAACGGAAAAATGGCCATATTTTATGATGTTGTATCCTTTTGAACCAAAAAAATAATTCGAAGTCATTTTCTCCCAAACGACAGACTGGGTTCGGTTGAATTTTTTTAATCAAGTTTATATTATTCCAATGCACCTACACACCAAAAATCAGAGAAGCCCACATCACGAATTTTGAGAAAAATGCAAATTGGCTGTAGGAGATTATTGAAATTTTCTTAAAAAATGTAAATTGGATTGGGATGAAAATTTTTATGCTTGTTCATCTTGGTATTATGAACTTCTTGTCCAAAAATCATGAGAATTTAACTTACTAATTGAAATATATGCTCATTTCAATTTATGCACTTTTGTAGATAAAAATGTGTTGTAGCTAAACTTCCTGAACCAACATTTCACAAAATAGAAACTGGATTGGGCTGAAATTTTGCAAGCAATTAATTACCATTCTAATGCATCTCCAAACCAAAAATTAAATAAACCTACATCACAGATTTCGATAAAAATGCAAATTGATGTAGGTGATGATTGTCATTTTCTCAAAAATCGTGCACTAGATTGTGTTGAAACTTGCCATGTTTGTTCATCTTGATGTTATTCATTCCCTGTCCATGTTTCGTGAAAATCCACCTCACCAATTTAAATATATGCTCAAATCAAATTCTGCACCTTTTGTAGATGAACATGAAAAAGTGTGTTGCAGCTAAACTTCTTGAACCAATATTTCATAAAATACAAAATGGTTTAAGTTGCAACTTTGAGGTAGTGTTCATATTTCCTTGGTGCATCTACTCACCAAAATTTCATGAAGACCCAGATCGCCTTTTGAGAGATATGCCAACTTCAATTTCTGCCCTTTTGCAAACCGTAAATGAATAAAAATCAGTATGCACAAAGAATGTCAAAAACCACTCCCCCAAACTGAATATGTCGCATGTCCTCATGCAAAAGAGGAGTTTTCATATTAGTTGTAAACAACCATTTGATGATACATCATGTACTCATGCTTATTAAAACCAACTTCAACCCAAGTGTGTAATCAATTCTTCATATTGCCTCTTTGTGATTTTGAAAGAAAACCATGTATTATTGTTACCAATGATCTCCAACAATTGACACACCAACTAAATCATCAAAATGATGAGCATGAAATGATATATGAATGAATAGAGAAACTGAATGCAGCATTAGAATGATCAAAATTCTTTTTAGAGAGTAGGAAGAAAAAATCACCTACCCTTGTTTCATACCCTGTTATATGGCAGCATGTATTTGTTTTAGAACGAAAATGCCCAGATCATTAGAAAACTTTCTTTATCTTTGTAAATAGAGGCAACCGTGTTTTATTGACCATTAAAACCATGCCAATGCTACAATACTATTCATTGAATGAGATGCCATGCATTCGTTTACACATTCCACAACAATCAAACTCATTTCAGAAATTTTGTCAACCTTGACAAATAATCAATACTAGGAGTAATCATTACCTTCATGCCGCTAAGATAAAATTCACATCAAACCTTGAAAAGGCTGCTACAGGATTTCCATTGTGCATGTATCATGCTCATGATGGCTAAAACCAATGTATGCATTAGTGGATGGTAAAGATACAATATGTATAAGATGGTGGAAAATCCATAGACCATATAAACTTGTGGTTCTCAATAATTTTGACTTATGAAGATGTGAACCATCATGTGCACCACTGAACAAAGCAAACAAATCAAATAAATCATGCCTTTGTTTTCCATCGCGCTTGTGTGATAGCATACTCTTGAGAAGGAATGGCTTCTACATCAACTTTTTATGTTGTAGGTTCTTATGTCCAGCGTATCCTTCTCTTTCAAAACGTGTTTCAGCTGCTTTATTTCTCCTCACTATTTTTATATGGAAACAGAGCACCGTTTCTTACTGCTGGTTCTTATGTGGCAGCATCATAGATTCTTTTTTTTACTGTTGGTTCTTGTGTGGCAGCAGCAAGACTTCCTATTGTTGGTTCTTATGTGACAACAATAAGGTATCCTTTGATTATTTTCATGCTTGGTCAGTTGGGTTGGTGAGATGTTGGGTAGGACTTTGAAGTAGACGTGCATGAATGATGAAGTGTTAGAATTGAGTGGGAAATGATGAAAATAGATGAAAATAAAATGCTATATAGACAATGGAAATGGCTAATGCTTAGTGGTTCTTCATGACATTTCCTTAAATCTTTAATAAATAAAAAACTCATTCCATTTTACCTCAAGTTTTACTTCGAAGTCTTGGTTGACATGAATGGAATGGTGTATGCTGGAGCTATGTAGGTCGATCTGATGCTCAGACATATCTATATGAGAGATAAAACTGGATGAGACTGAATTTGATCCATGATGTTGTGTTGGTTGCATGTAAGACTAACTGCTGAGACAATTGATAAGGAGAAATTCTACTATAGAAGCAAAAATCCCATTCTCTTATTTTGAAAATAAACTGCTGAAATGAAAATGGAAAGGAGTTGCAAAACTACTGAACAAATGATGCTACGAGTCATTGTTGAACCATTAGATCACATAATCTTCAACTGCTACAAACCGAGGTACAATTCTTACCATGGGAATGAATGTGCTGAATTCGAGCATGGAAAGAAATCATTGGATTACCGTCCATTAATGTATGCAATTAACCAATGTGAAGCAACTCACCTTTGATGACAGTGAGATTGAAAGTACCTTATTACATCTTGATAGGTACGAATGGATGTGCTAGAGTCGAGTCACCTACAATATTTGTCAATCAAGAGGCATTGATGAATCCCCATGATTAACAACAAGGAAATCTGCCATTGATTCATGCAGATACCAGGGCACTATAAAAACTCTCATCTTGATCCCAGATGATATGTCGGAGTCGATGGGACAAGAACATTGGAAGGTGGACCTTAATGAATCCACATCATCCAATATGAGTACAAAATAAATGATTGTGAAGAATCATAGTGAAAAATAGAACCAACATGAAACTCAGAAGTGGAAAGTATATGTGAAGTCATGATGTAGTAGTGATGGGAAATAAAACGGTTATGGTGACTACATAAGTAGTGGAAAATGGGACTTTGACATGAATGGACTTTTATGGTTTTGAAATGAGGAGGGTTAATGAATCTACCATAGTTCAATTGGCTTCTTGAGGGGTTTC
The DNA here is from genome assembly GCA_001517045.1 of Pseudotsuga menziesii. Taxonomy (NCBI): domain Eukaryota; kingdom Viridiplantae; phylum Streptophyta; class Pinopsida; order Pinales; family Pinaceae; genus Pseudotsuga; species Pseudotsuga menziesii. Next base: position 603,821 of record LPNX010124195.1, on the reverse strand, counting down.
TTTCAGCAATAATTGGGATGACAGGTGTCTAAAAAGGATTCTTGGCATGTAGCAATGAGACTTGACTTCGGAAACATTGGAATCTGTATGGTTTTCACATCAATCTCTCTATTTTTTTTATGTGCTCAATCCATTTACAAATTGAGAAAAAGTATTCAAGAGTCATGCGTGCATGTATTGACCTTTTTCTTCCAAGGACCTGCAAAAACCTAGCACTTGCCTGCAATAAAACATGAGATGGTGGAAGAAGAGAGATGATTGGTCTCTCTTCACCCAACACTTATGAAAAATAAAAATAAACAAGCAGTTAATTATAAAAAAAATCCAAAGAAAAATGAACAAAGGAAAATCAATTTTATACCTGCACGAGAGCAATGTCCATCTAGACTCACCAATGGTATTCTGATCATAGCTTCTTCGTTCCTTATCCAGTTTGAGTGATTAAAAATACAAATGAAAGTAAATTCATAGGTATATTTCCATTAGAAACATGTTTTTAAAATTCTATGTAAGAATTTTCCAAATCACTCAGTAACAGGCTACATGACAAGGAGTTTTTTTCGAATTCTGGACTAAACCAAGAGTCACGGTTTTAGGCTTAATGTTTTCATTTGATAACGGATTGATATGATTCCAATTGGAGATGAAATTATATTCACGTAGGTATCTCCATTAGAAACAGGTTTTGAATCCAACAAGAATTGATCGGTCAAATAAGCCAATGAACAGTCTAGCAAATAGAGTTTTAAGAATGCTGATTTGTGATAGGCAGTCGGTATTTTGGTCATAAAATTTGCGTACGACATCGGAATGGAGGGATTCAAATTGAATTGTAAACTATATTAATAGTGAAATATACCAATGAAATAGGTTTTTAAGATATGTCCATTAAGGCATCCAAAAATGGACTGTCCCAGCTCTGTTCCTAATCTTCCTGCTTGACACCCTGCTAGTATTTTGGCCATAAGTTTAACGTTTCATTCCCAATATTAAAAAATTGAATTGTTTTGGAAACTAGATTCAAAGGGCTACTTGAGATGTAAACAGGTTTTAAAAATAAATCCATTTGGTCTCCCAAAAATAGACTATCCCAACTGTGTTCTAGTAAAATTTTCAAGCCAAAATGTCACCAAAAATTTAATAAATAAAATTTGACCCCAAAAAGTGATCGAAATAGGTGTGAATGTTTTTAATGATGTAAATTTAAATATAAATTGCATCCATACAAAAAATTTCAATCATTGAGCACCTAGATTGACTTACACAGTCTGTTGCAGCTGCAGCTGCAACTCTTAAGAAAAATGACATAATGTTGAAATAAAACATGTGTATTTTTATGGAAAATAAAAACTAAATAGATATCATGATGTGTAACACACGCATATCTCAAGATCATAAATTTTTACCTATAGCACAGTCACAGCTGGGTGTTGCAGCTCACTGTCACAACTAGTGTTGCAGCTCACTGTCACAGCTGAGAGTAATCAGTCATAGCTGGGTGTTGCATCTCATTGTCATAGTTGGGTGTTGCAGCTAACAAACTCATGCCAAATTTCAAGGTTAAAGAGTTCCATAATCATTGACTCATTTTCCTATGGATCCTTCATTCACCTTCCCTAATTACTGTAATTTTGTTTTCATGATATTTTTATTTTTATTTGTAACAAATAGAGACAAATTGAAATTGGGAAATTGATCAAAAAAATGACTTAAGCACGCGTAAGAAGAGAGCATACTTATTCAAAAATAAAAAATAAGAACTTAGAAAAAAACAAAAGGATGGTTTTATTTTATTATTCTATCCTACCCTATTCTACTTGGAAATATAAAAATTGTTCAAGTGTATGCATATTTCCAATGGAGCCACTTTCGAAGAAGTGACTCAAGTATGCTCATAATCCCCACATAAAAATATAACTTTTTGAATGTTAGGATATGAGAGATCAACTTCCCTTGAAATGATGGTGCCAAGAATTGGTGAAGTATGGAATGATGCTGCAGACTGATGATAGATTAAAACCAAGCTTCAATATAGCCTTTGTTCCCTTGATTGCTCATGGATGTTACATCATGAAAATCCTTATTAAATTGATCTTCCTCAATGCATAAGAGTTTTGGATCTAATGATGTGAATGATACTTTTGGTTTCAATGGCTGTTCTCCATTAAATATTACGCGTGTCTTATTGATCTCATCTGCTTGCTTATGAGGAATAGAAGAAACTCTATCTGCAAATATTGGATTTAAAACATGTTCAGGCCTTGTATGGATTTGCTGCAACAACGCAAAGCCTTCTTGCAGTAGTGTAGGTGAGGTAGAACATGAGGGAAATGTAGAAACATTTTGCAGTTCAGCACTGTAAGCATACTGTACTGCTTTATTATGGTTAGGGTGGAGGGTGGATTGGACAGGAAATTGTGTTAGATACCAAGGAGTTTGATGAGAAAATGGATGTGGTTGATCTAAATGATTGATTTGTGATGTTTATATTGAAGGACCAAGTTGTGTTGCAGCATGAGGGAGAGTGGCCATGTGATCATAATATAGGCCATTCCAACCTTGTCGATAAGGTAGGTAAGAGTTAAATTGAGGCTACAACAGCTGCCATGGTGGAAGAGTATTAAATGGCTGAGTATGAAAGTAAGGAAATGGAGGGATAGAGTTTTGAACCATAGATGCAGGCCATGGTTGACATGACTATTGCAACGAGTTAGCTGCAACTCCTAGATCTCTTTGATATGTTTCTTTCATCCTTGTGAAGAGGGACAATGATATGTGGAGTGATTCAAGTCACATATACCACAACTTTCAAGACTATCCAAAGGGAAATCCCTTGCTTCTCTTATTTCCTCCTACTTTTTCTTATCCTGCAAAACACCCAATTATGAATCAGCTTTAGGATTTTTAAATACATTATTGATTTCAGCTCGTAAAAATCTTGTTTTTGCATCAGATTTCAAAAATAAAGATAAAAGTTCCTTAGAATTATTACCAGTCTTAAAGTTTCCTCTTGAATACCTTCTACATAACTCACAAATATCATCATATGCTAACTGAAATACATTACCTATTCCCATCAGATTTAATATTTCTAAATATTCAGCTTGGATTCCCTTGAGTAGAAGTGTTTTTAAGATTTCCTTCCCCAATTTCCTCTATTTTGATCTTTGGAGGTTATATTGAAATCGTTCTATGTATTCCTCCAAACTCTCTTCTTCTCTTTGTGTCATTTCAAAAATGTCTCCACTGACCCTGCAATAATCTTGGTACCTTTTCAAGAATGCATGTTTCATGTCTTCCTAAGTTTGTATACAATTCCCACCGAGGCTTATGAACCATCGTAGGGCTGTTCCTTTTAGAGTAAGGGGAAAAACATTCAACTTTTGATCATTAGCACAATAACCATATCCTCTACAAAGTACTTCAAATTGAAATAAAAACACATCACGGTCTTCGTTTTCCAAACCGTGAAAATTTGGTAGAACATGTGGGGGAATTCTTTTCGTTGGTGCCACTCCTCTCAAATCTCTAATGGGAAATTTGAAGGTAACAAATTCTGCATCTTTCTTACCTGCCATCTCTTCATTATATTCTTCGTGTGCTATCTTGAGGCTCCTCCTTCGAATGTTCCTGTCAACTTGTTAGTAGAATGGGTGGTGCTTACAACACCACTAAGGGGAATGATAAAATTTATGCTCTAAAGATTGAAATTGAAATAAAACTGAATGTAAAGACAAAAAATCCACATTCAAAATAAATTCAATAAACTGAAATGTAATCATGAAACCTACATGCCCTGCTTTAACAATGCATCTACAAAACAATGTCAAATGTACTTTTGCACAATTAATAACTTTGCTAGCAACGACGCCAAAATGTTGGGCCCACTATATGCCAATTAATTAAAACTTAACATACAGAGTGCTAAACATAAATTATCAACTTGAGAAAGTCTTTTATTTCAAAGCTATCGTGCAAGATCTATGCAAACACAACTTCTACCTGACACTGTTATCTATTGGTATGCAATCAAAACTCTTTGTAAAGTAGATCACACCTTTTTGAAAGTAATCAAACCTCAAACCTATTCGTAAATGGAAACTATAAATCAAACACACTTCAAACAATCTCTATTTTTGTAAAACAATATTTAATTGCATAAATCTAAAAGAAGTCTTGTGTTGTCCAATGATCTATCAAAATGAATTAACATGAGAACACTATGATAAATCTAATGAATAAAAACATGAACTAAATAATAAAATAGCTATGATAAATCTAATGAATGAAAACATGAACTCAATAATAAAACAACTATGATAAATCTACTGAATGAAATCATGAACTAAATAATAAACAAATCTACAAATAAAACAACTACAATCAACACTACCAGCATCTTCTCAAGGAAGAGGGCCCTTCCTCCATTGAATAGAGCTCGATCTCCACTATGAAATTCTACAACTCTAGAATTATGAAACTGCAAGCATGTATTATCATAATGAATGATTACAATAGATCTGGATCAAATCCTACATCATAACATTGATTTTTATTTCAACATATTCCTCCCCCAATCCAATGAGATTGATTACATAAAATTATCTCAGGGAAATGAAGAACTGAACCCCCAACTTGTTATCTGTAATAGCTGAAATATGGTCGTAACTGCTGGCAACTTTGGAATCGGTCGCAACACCAAATCTGGAAAATACTCTCTCAAAGAACCATCTGTATATCCCAAACCGTCCGTTTGTTTGGTAATTTCGATGTGACTCAAGTAAATGAGGATGTTACGCACAAAACCCATTTCTCGGATTGTTGAGATTCGTTTTCAGCAGCCCGAAAATCAAGATGTGAATCAAGGTGTTCTTATGTGGCATGCATTTTCGGTTAAGGCTGTAACAACTGGCTATGAGTGTCATGTATGTGACAAATCACTCCACAAACCATCATTAGTAAAATTATGCATAATAGTCTTCAATTCATTAAAGCTAAAGGAAAATAATCATTATTAACCACTTAAAACATCAATGGAGGTAGTATGCGGTTTTACGCATAGTTACAACAAATGGATGGAAAATGGAATGATAAATAAGCAATAATGGGAAGAAAATGGATGAAATATATGTTGATAAGTGTTGAAAAAATAGACAATTCTAGGGACCAACAATTAAGATTTAGTCTTCCCGATTCACTGTGCTAAGAAAACTGGGACTAGCGGGTTTCACATGATTTCTTGTTACTCATGTCAACATTCTCACTTCTGATATCTGTTGTCCGAAGAAGACACATAGCATTCTCACTTCTGATATCTGTTGTCTGAAGAACGCACATATAGTCCCTGGTATGTTGGTTTCACATGACTAACTTTGGTTAATCTTTCCTCTCCCTTAGTGACTTTTTCTTGACTTCCATTCATTCTTTATTCATTTGTATATATATGTAATTATGCATTGTGTAATTATGCATTTATTCGGTGTGACAAGATAGATCACGGTTTTCAAGTGTTGAGAGACAATGCTCATTGAAGTAAGAAAACTAATGGCCTATTCTTTACCTATAATCGTCAATAAGATAACATTACTATTATCAAACATAAAACTAAAGGAAAATATGTGTTATTAACTGATTGTCACTTGTGAGAATAATTATCAAAACTATTAGTTTTTCAACATTTAAGCTAGCATTATGTTAGGATCTTTTCACTGAGAGAATGACAAGCACAGCAATAACATAAGCACATCACATGAGACAAGAGACACAAAGAGTTTTGATAGGGGAAACCATAAATGGAGAAAACCCCTCAAGTTCCTATAAGATAGTATCACCACAAGATGTGAAACCCAAAACAGTAAGATGACCTCCCAACACAACAGCAGCCTTCTGTCTTTTGTCAAGCCAAGGTATTTCCTTCTCCAAAGGTGCGCCACACTTGAGAGACAAAGTGTTGTAATTCACAAGTGATAAATAGAGAGACTCACACTCTATATTTATATTAGTCCGTTCACTTGAATTACACTTTCACACGTAGGCTCGACCTAATATTACTTACCCAAGCCTACACCTTAATTAGTGTATAATAACTCAAGTGCCCTGAAACTGTGGGGACTTACCTAATGACTTGATATGACTTGATTACATTATTAATCCTCCCGATCGAAACATCGGGGCATGACCACATGACTCAAATGCATAATAGAAACATCCCAGAATAAACATCGGGTTACAATACATAAGATAAATGGAAGAATACATTCTGAAGTTACATATACATCAACACTCCCTCTTAACTAGGAAGGTATTCTTTCGGCATGTTTTTCAGCACTGGTCTTCTTCTCTGCATCAACTGGATGATCTTCGTCTTTGAGTCATCTTCACCTTCAAGTCATCTTCATCTTTAAGTCATTTGGATCTGGATCATCTCTCGATCTGGATCATCATAGAACGTCATCACTATATCTGGATCACCACTCGATCTAGATCATCATCACTGGACTGGATCTGGATCATCACTGCTGGATCTGGATCATCACTCGATCTGGATCTCTCGGAGTCATCATAACTGGATCTGGATCATAGCTCGATCTGGATCTCCTCTGGTCATCATAATGTGTGTACTATCTCGTCATAGGAAGTTCTACAGAGCCAGCCCTTTTTCATGCTGGTTGTAGGCCTAGCCCACAGGTAGGTCTTCACCCAGCACTTACATCTGACCTACTCGTCAGAAAGGCATGCCCAACACTCACATATGATCATGTAGTAAACTACAATCACATCAAAAAGGCCCCGCACTCACATTTATGATGGAAGGAACTGAATCCTCTCACCAAGATAGAATGGCCTGCCCTTACATCTGACATGGAAGGAACTTAATCCTCTCACCATGAAAGAATGGCCCGCACTTACATCGGCCATGGAAGGAACTTAATCCTCTCACCATGATGGAATGGCCCACACTTACATCGGCCATAGAAGGAACTTAATCCTCTCACTATGACGGAATGGCATGCACTCACATCTGACCTAGAAGGAACCAAATCCTCCACCCTCATCAGAAAGGCCCCCAGTCCCAGACTGAGGTACCTGGTAACTGACCAGGCACCTCCACTCTCCCAGAGAGTGGCAATTGCCCTTACATCTGTCCTACTTGACAGAATGGCCAACACTCACGTCTGACATGGGAGGAACCTAATCCTTTAGCCATGAACAGAATGGTTCAGCCCTTACATCTGACCTGCTCGTCAGAATGGCTATGCATCTCAGCACTCATATCTGACATGGAAGGAACTGAATCCTCTCACCATGACAGAATGGCTCAGCCCTTACATCTGACCTGCTCGTCAAAATGGCTATGGATCTATAGCACTCATATCTGACATGGAAGGAACTGAATCCTCTCACCATGACAGAATGGCTCAGCCCTTACATCGACCTCCTCATCAGAATGGCTTTGGGACTCATCACTTTCCCTGGGAGGAAGCCTCGATCTGGAGAACACCAAGTCTCTCTCTAAAGTACTCAAAGTTCACTCTCGCTAATGGATTCATCAATACATCATCTATCTGTTCCTCCGTTGCAACATACAGGAGCTTCACTGCTCCTCTCTGCACCATATCCCTGATATAGTGGTACTTGATCTCGATATGCTTCGACTTGTCATGGAACACTAGATTCTCTGACAAATTTACGCAACTCTAGTTGTCACAATGTATACAAGTAGCATCCAATTGGAGATCAAATATATCAGACAGTAGCTTTCGCATCCATACTGCCTCACAACTAGCTGAACAAGCTGCGACATACTCTGCTTCAACTGTACTCAGTGCCACACAGGATTGCTTCCTGCTAAACCAAGAGATCACACCTGATCCCATACTGAGGCAGCATCTCGAAATACTCTTCCTGTCGATGGCACTGCCTGCCCAATCTGAATCAACATAACCCTCCAGGTTAATCTTCTGATTCGCATCATACTTGAGCCCATAATCAATTGTACCCTTCAGGTACCTCAGAATATGCTTTGCATCAATCAAGTGAACACTTCTCGGATCTATCAAGTATTGGCTCAAGGTGTTCACAACAAAGCAAATGGCTGGTATCATGTTCGTCAGGTACATCAATGAACCAATTATCTGACGATACATCGTAGCATCAACCGACTCTGATGAAGCATCACTTAATAGCTTCAGGTTTGATGCCATGAGTGTAGCCATATCTTTGCAGTCCATCATCCCGAACCTCTTTAGGATCTCTACTGCATACTTCCCTTGTCCAAGGAAGATCCCATCTGCACTCTGCCACACCTCCATACTTAGAACAATGGTGCATCGACACATAACAAAAGCATCACTTGTCTTCCACCTTCAACCTTGGATCAAAGGTTGGAATCCACTTTACTCTCAGTAAAGCCAAGAATCATCAGTAATCTACCCATCTTGTCGTACCATGTCAAACCTCAGGATCTTCTGCAATCACTCCCTCTGAAGTGGAGCATCATACTCCCTCTGTCTTCCGTACTCTATGCACTGAAACATTCTGTATTGGAGTGAGAAGTAGTATCCATCTAGGATCACTGGATACTAAGATCCTCTATCTTGAACTTCTTCAAAATTTCATCTTGCACCCATCTGTGAGCTTGTCATCCTCTATCAACCTTGTAGCAAAGTTTAAGATATTCATCAAGCTCATCATGTATGTTTTATCCCATGGGTGTCTTCTTTACTCATACAAGGCCTTCTTTCATTTGCACACATGATTATGCATGTCATGTGACTTCACTTCTAATAGCTGTAAATGTTTCTTTGTAGACTATGCCTTCTCTTCATGAGAAGCCTCATGCTACGAATCTTTCTTTGTATCCCACGATGTTTCCATCTACTGCATGATGTAACTATGAACTTCTCTTCAGGTCTCGATACTACGCCCAGACATCATTCTTCTTGAACTGATCTTCCCTTTCTTCTTGGTGGTTGGAAGGTTCTGCATCAATGATGTCACTGCACTCGTCATATTATTCTTTGTCTTTGAACTGTCGTCACTTGTTCTTCGGAACAAGTCTTCATTCTTCTTTGCTTGTAGGCGATTATGTATGCGATCTTTCCTACAAGTCAAATGTAATTGTATGGTTAGAAACATTTCACAAGGAATATTTATACTGGGAAACACTTATGCATAAATATATGATCATGCAACTACTTTAGCCAATACAACATTCATCCATATCTCATTGAAACTTTCTAGATGCCTTCCATCTCTACCAGGACAACATTGAGTTTGTGCACTAATCCAATATGTCAGCAAAGAGGTTTCATTCTAGATAAGTAGCAATGGAGAATTTGCATAGCCCCATGAGCCACTTACCCATCACATGCATATTAGTAGTATTCTGTCATTAATGCAAACATCCTATCATGCATAAAACAATAACTAAATATAAACAAATGCATAACAAAATAATATAATGAAATGACAATTGAATACTTATCTTTATTTGCTTTGAGGGTAGACTCCTTCTTGAGCCTTCAGTTTCATCGTCTTCTTCATTCATAATAGCATCGTTTCTTATCCAAAAGCTAAGGTGGATAAGAAGTTCTTCAAGAGTTGAGTTCTTCATATTCCTCATTGCTTGAGGGATATTCTTTGGATGGAAAGAGCTTGATCTTCAGTTGCTCCCACCTTCTCTTCTTGAGCTTCTTCTTCTTGCCAAAGTTTGCTGAAAGTAATCACTTCGTTCTGGAACACATTTCTTGCATGAATGAATTCCACGATCCTGGGAGGCCATTAAGGTGGCCATTACCATTTTTGCATTCTTCATTTTTTTTTTATTTTTTATTTTTTTACCGCTTCAAGTTGTTCTTTGATTTGAGAGACTCTTATGACTGCATGGTCTCTTCATTCTGGATCTTCACATTCCTCAACTGGATTCTTTAGGTCATATTCTGATTTTGTTCTTCCCTTCAAATAGCTTGGAATTCTGGAAGACCTTCAACAGCTTTGCTTGCAATAGGTAGTGCACATGTGCAAGCCTTCTATGCCAAAGCTCATTTGGCTCTACTGTGTCATGGATCAAGGCTTGTTCTGGATATCCCTTCAATTTGTACAAGCCTCCTTCTTGTTCTTCAATCACTACCACATCATCTATGGTCTTTCCTTTTGACCATATGATGACTTGACCATCTATGAATGCAATCCGCATTCCTTTTGCATCAATGCTGAAATGGAGAGAAGGTTCTTCTTCAATCCTGGCACAAAAAATACTTCTTTCATTGTTAGAGACTTACCAGAGTCTAGCTTGAATGAAGATTCCCCACTACCTTTTATTGGATATTGGTAGTCATCTCCTAGTTTCACCTTGAGAGGTGATTCATGTTCTAATAGTCTTACAAAGGATTCATTGAATCCCATCATATGTTTGGAAGCCCCACTGTCTATAAGACAATAATCACTACCATGAGTAATGTTACCTGTGAGAGCTGATATCAGAACATATTCATACTCGCTTGAAGAATCTTCACTTTTATATCTGGATCTCTTTCTGAATGGTTCATCATCCTCTGCAGCATGAGCATGATGTCTTCTTTGTCCTCGTCTCCCTCTGAAATTGGAACCTCTATACTCATGTAGGTGTCCAATCCATTTTCTTCAGAGAGATCATATACTTCCAGGCTTGGAAGTTGTCAACTTCCGCAAGCTTGTCACCAAGTTGATGTGATAGATCGCTTTGAAATGAGATCCTCAAATGGAAATAGCAAAGGATTAGATCTTACCGATTTGAGGTGTTCGTCCTTGTCCCGGAGTTTGCTGATCTAGGGTTTGTCGCAGAAACCCTAATTTTCAAAACTTGGAAAACATCAGATCTGATTGGACAAATAGATAGATCTCTTCAAATGGAGCTGTCCAATGTACTCCTTTTCTGAAAACATTGGAGGGAATCTCTTGAAACAGGAAGCCCTAATTTTTTGATTTCTTCTGCAGAAATATCTGTTACTGTTTCTGTGATATCTCTGAAATTACTGATCCTATGTGTCTGAAATTTTGCACTGAGGTAACCTCGCATGTCCCTGATCCAACACCGCAGCTTTCATCAGAATTGGTTTCACCATTTTGGATTTATGATCCTTTTCCCAAGGTGACCTGTTACAGGACTGTTCAGAACAACGAAGTTGTACAGCATGCCACGTGTCACTGGTTTATCTTCTGAGACTAATATTCATACCAAAGAAAGTAAAGTGAGTACAATTTCTGGAAAATCTTCAGGAATTCCATTTGGACCTCTGTAGTTCAAGATATTGCAGATCTCCCCAGGTGTCCTGTTTATGGATGATTTCTGGAAGAGGATGGAGCTCTAACTTGGAGAGATCATATCTCTCAGAATATAGCGAATCTGAGGCTGATTTTTGGACACAGTGTTCATCAGGATTTTTTCTTCGACCCCTGCAATTGTCAGCTTCTGAGACTTCGCCAATCTCGGAATATAGCGACTGTACCAAAACTTAGCAGTTTTAGTAGTTAGGGTTTTTCCCGGAGTTTCACCCAACCAAATTTCTTGATATAGGTCTCTAAACTTCGGTTTTGATGAGGAGAACAATCCTATGCTGGTCTCACTCAAAAATTCCTCTTCTGTAGAAAGCCCTAATTTTCGCATCGAAACTGAAAATGCTTGAAATTGAATTCCGCATCGACAGAAAGATGCACCCTTCAATGGAGAGTCATCCTATCATACTTTTGCTGAAAATCTATGGAGGAAGATCCACAAAATAGGAAGCCCTAGTTCCTGTAGCTGCACAATGTCTTCTTCTCAGGTTAGCTCTGATACCATGTTAGTTTTTCAAAATTTAAGCTAGCATTATGTTAGGATCTTTTCACTGAGAGAATGACAAGCACAGCAATAACATAAGCATATCACATGAGACAAGAGAAAGAAAGAGTTTTGATAGGGGAAACCGTAAATGGAGAAAACCCCTCAACTTCCTCTAAGATAGTATCACCACAAGATGTGAAACCCAAAACAGTAAGATGACCTCCCAACACAACAGCAGCCTTCTGTCTTCTGTCAAGCCAAAGTATTTCCTTCTCCAAAGGTGCGCCACACTTGAGAGAGCAAGTGTTGTAATTCACAAGTGATAAATAGAGAGACTCACACTCTCTATTTATATTAATCCGTTCACTTGAATTACACTTTCACACGTAGGCTCGACCTAATATTACTTACCCGAGCCTACACCTTAATTAGTGTATAATAACTCAAGTGCCCCGAAACTGTGGGGACTTACCTAATGACTTGATATGACTTGATTACATTATTAATCCTCCCGATCGGAACATCGGGGCATGACCACATGACTCAAATGCATAATAGAAACATCCCGGAATAAACATCGGGTTACAATACATAAGATATATGGAAGAATACATTCCGAAGTTACATATACATCAACAAAAACATGACCTTTATCTTTATAAAATGACCATTGCATACATAAAATCCCTCATCTATATATATATATACTAATTTTCAAGGAGTAACTTATTAAGTAATGTGTTTTCAACTGAAATATAGAGAAGGTGGCTCCACTACTTGTTAATTATTATTTTAATTGAATTAATGGAGAAGATGACTCCATTATACATGTTAAACCTTATTTTGTTAAGTGAAGTACTAAGAAGTGATTTTGAGTTAAAGAAAAATGGACATCTTGAGAGATGGTTACATCTTCTATTGATATAGAGAGTGTTTTTCTCTGAAAAAGGGCACATGAAAAAGTCCGAGTACTGTACTCTATCATATTGATCGATCCATTAGCAGGGATAGGCTCACTTAATACTTTTAATTGATACTGACCCAGTTGAGCGGAATGACTAGGAAAGAGTGGAGGGACCTCTCTCTTTATATTAAGATTATTACTAACCCTATATAGAGGGATTTCCTAGTTCATTTCTTAAGTTTACCATTATAATCATATTTTTAACTATTCCAAAACCGTTCCTGAGTAAATACTAGTTAATGCCCTGGTTAGACTATATGAAACAATGCGCCTTTAACCAGGCTACTGAGGATAGTGCTCTGTGAAATATATTCCCAATCCTACGTTAAACGGGAAAGCGACCCAACATAGAAAACTCATTGATACTAATTTGTTGGATGACTTCATTAATTGAGATTATGTTAGACATAAATAACGAATGAATATTAACTGTCACGGTACGGTGGAAGCTATCTTAGCTTAGGAAGAGAACCAGTCCATGGGCTAAATTTCGTTTTTGACGAGCTCATTATTGCCTCATAAAGAGATTGTCTAAATCCGCCAATATTTCACAATCTGTTTTTTTAAGTTGTGAGGATTTTTTGATTCAGATATTAAAAACAGAGTGGAAATAGTTTTGTCATTGTGAATGGAAGATGTAAGAGAAACAAGAAATCATTACTCTGATTACATTATTTGTTAACTCTATCGTCGTATTGTTGTGTATACTAATTATTAAGAAGCAAGCTTAAAAGATTAGATAATGCTTGAAATTGTATTTTCTTAAGTCATGAAAAAGCAACTTTTAATTGGTAATCAAAATTCGTTGTTATAAACGACTTCTTAGTATTTCTGTGCATTTCTATCATTTCCCCAAGAGAGAGAATGCGCTCTCCTTCAAGATGCTTTTGTAAGAAATTATGGAACCAAAAACTTCCTCCTTAAGAGATTAAAATAGAACTCTAGGGGTTCGTAGTATTAAAGAGCTAAAAGATCTAGACCTTTAAATATTAGCTTAAGAAGTTAAACTCCATTTTTTTGAAGGCTAAACCTATTATTAATGTTAGCCTAGGGTTTAGAATGCAGGATTTGATTAATAATGTTGTCCAAAGATTAGGTTTAACTTTTTTTATAGTGGATTTATTGCGTGGCTTGAGGGTGGTTTCTTGGTAGATAGACTATACTCCAAAAGTAGAGCACTACAGTTGGGTGAAAAGTTGCACCCATCCTCTGAGTTGCAAAGTCATTTTATTTATCAAAGTTTTCACTCTATATTCACTTAGTGTCATATAATTATTAAATTACATGAAAGATGTACCTCTATTCTCCAAGGATTCTTTCTATTTATGAAGAACTTACATAGATATATATTATATAAATAATGTTAATATTTCCACCAATAACCCTTATAATACTGATTAACTTAATTTCTTTCACTAAAAAGAATAAATTACCATATTTGAGTGAATCTTTCTAATAGTTCAAGTAATCTATATGAAAACATATTACTAATAGCATTTAAATATTATTATAATTATATTGTTGAGGTTCAAGATGGATTATTCATGTAGTATATGGTTGAAGTAGAGTGCATAATTATCATAACAATAAGTTAATCATATTCATTATGAGTAAGACATAATATAGCTATCTATAATAATAGTTATTTTAAAGTATGTTAGGTAGTTATGGATGCTTTAATAATTATGATTAAATAGTTAGTTGATTTGTCTAAGTGTAAAGATACATTAAGACATAATTTGGTGTGTATTTAAATTTTTAATGAATGTTTTCGTATATGTATATATTATATGACGAGACATAGATGCTAGCACTATCTCAACATTGGTACATAAAGGAGAAATGGGGTTTGTATAACTAATCCATTTGGAATACTCATCAAAGACTAGTTCCAATGATGGACCATAAATGAGAATAAGATTTAATGTTAAGCTATATGTATATTATTAAATGTTTTGAGTTACAATACTTTATAATTATAGTTAACTAACTTGTGAAGTGAACATTCTTAATAAAGGTTATGACTAGTTATCTTATGTGGATTACATGTGAAGTGTGATATTGACAATCAAAAACATGGATCTAACATGTAGGTTGGTACAATGGCTCTCAAGAACACGTGGTTTTATGACCTTATGTGAAATTTAACTAAGTGATTTTTATAAGTATTATGGTGAAATGGTTAGCCTATTTTGAGTAATAGGTTTAACCCAATTCATGATGAAAGAGTAGTTATATAATTTCTTGTAAATAAGAGTAGAATGGTTGGAAATATGTACTTGATTATACCTATTCAATAAATAGTGAAGCTCAAGGATTAGTTGTGTGCATTATGTTGAGGAAAAAAATTATACCCCATTTTCCCAAAATAATAATGATAAACTTGAGAATATTATAATGTTTATACTTTCTCATAAATATTTTTAGAGTTTTTATGCCAATTACTTTCCACTTGTTGATAAAAGAAAAATTTATAGCATAAACATGAAAATTTTTCTAAAAATTTAGTTGCATCTAAAAGATTCACTAACTTTTTGATAAATTAAATACAACAATATTTTGATAAACAGTAATAAATATAATAATTTCATGCTAAATTAAATATAACATTATTTTTGTAAGCAATAAGAAATATAATAGAGAATATAAATATTAATGAATAAAAATTTTAAAGTATAGTATAAAATAAGAAAATCGATTCTTTTAATTGATATTGTTAACATGTTTACATAATTATGGTAATTTATGTATGTCTTGTTTATTTATATGGTAATTACACATAAACATTATGATATTATTGTTTTGTATAATTATTATTCCTTGCTTTTTGGTTATCTCTTATCATAATTAATACAAAAATAAAATATACAAATATTATTATAAAGAATAAAACATAATAAAATATAATAATAATAATTTTTAAATAATTTGATTGTATTCAATTTTTTATTCTCGATATTAATAGTTTGTATATTTTATTTTGATATTTTTTTTTAATAATAATAATATAATTTTATTATTATAGTCTACTTAATTTTTTTACCTATAATGATCCACATTTTTTTTTTATATATTTTTTTAGAGTTTCTGAAATGTCTTAAATACACCATAAACATTAAAATAAAAGTTTAATTTACTAAATTTAATTTTACAACTTTTAGATGAAGACTTTACTCTAGCTAGCAGGTACAACAAAAGTTGTGAAGGTCTAGGGGAAAATTTGTTTGGGTTTGAGCTACTCAAGCTTTGTAGTGCTCAAGATCTCATAATTTGCAACGGCCTAAAGAAGTGGTCCAATTCTAACCAGATGGCCTGTATCCATGGGCTTGGTAGCAGCGTGGTAGACTATGTTATTTTTGATATCCCTCTATACAATGAAATAATAAATTTTGACATCTTAGAGGACCACAAGCCCGACTTAGATCATAGACCCTTAATCGTAACTCTCAATTTTGTCATACATAGAGATCCCATAGAAGGCAATCCTTATAGCCAAAAGAACTTGATCTTTGATAGAAATAAAAATGATCTTTTAGTAAATGATTTAAAACTTAATTTGCTCCCTTTATCAAGTATAAACAACATAGAATACCTCTATCATAATTTTACGACAACCCTCTCACAATCTATTAACAAGTTCTCAATTGAAGTCTCAAGTAATAAAAGAAATAGGAAAACCAACTCTTGGTATGATAAAGATTGTAAAAATGCGAGGAGATAAATTAAGGAAGCTCATGATGAGACTTTTAAAACTGACAAGATAAAAATATACAAAGCACTAACCAAAAAGAAAAAATACAGTATATTCATAAAAGACAAGGAAATCTCTTAAACCTCTCTAAGATGGTTCCTAAGAAATTCTGGAGACAAATTCTAACTAGAAAAACTAAAGATAGTAATAGAATTACTTTACATGACTGGAATTCCTATCTTAAAAATATATATGGATCCCTGAATGTCATAGACAACTTTGAAACCCTTCTCATAATTATAGAAGTTTTCTCATTAGAAGACATAGATTTTGGGGTTAACCATCTGGAAAATGGAAAAGCTAAGGACATTGAAGGTTACCAGCTAGAAATCTTAAAAATTGGAGGCCATGTCCTCATCCCTCACATCCACAAGCTTTTCAATCAAGGTGTCAAGCAAGGGTTCCCTAAAAATTAGACTCAGAGCCTCATTATCCCTATTTTTAAAAGTGGGGATACAAACAATCCGTCTAATTATTGGGCAATTATGATTATCCCTCTCTTATCCAAGTTATATGGTATTATTCTGGAAAAGAAGATCAATAGATGGCTTGAAAGTGAAGGTAAGCGGGATAAAGGCCAAGTGGTTATTAGAGGAAAACACTCAACAATAAACCATCTCGTTACACTTAGGATCATTGTAGAGGAGTTTCGTAATGATAAATCCAATCTATTTTGTTACTTTGTGGAATTTAGAAAGGATTTCGATGTGGTACCTAGAAATAACCTATGGAATAAATTAGAAGATCTAAAGGTTCCTTTCGAGTTGAGAGATGTTGCAATAAGGTTATACGAGAATGTAATTGCTATGTTTAAGAGCAACAAGGGGTGGTCGAGAGATATTAAGTGTAATATCAAAGTTAAACATGGTTTCCCCCTCTCCCCTACCCTATTTGGAATTTACATTGATAAGCAAGAAGGTTGCTTAGAAGAAGAAGACCGTGCTGGCATGTTCTTAGCTGGAATAGTCATCATCCTTCTTCTCTATGCTAACGATATTATTCTTTTGGCAAGGTGTCCATATGATCTTGATAAGAAGCTATGAGTTCTTAAGTATTTCTGCTCTACCATGGGTATGAAGCGTTTTACAACGTATAACCTCAAAATTTAAAAGCAATACACCTTATCATATTCTCCTTTTAGAAGTGGGTCTTTCCGCTATTGAGAGCGTAGCTATGACTAGGCTCTTGTTTTACAAGAACAGAATCAATAATATGGGAGACCATAGAATTCCTAAGCTAGATTTTAATTCCATCAAAAAACACCTAAGGCTCAAGCGAGGTTGGTATAAAGATACCAGGTCCTGGTTAAACAACTGGGAGATCGACAAAAATATTGCGTTGCAAAATATTAATAACATAAAAAATATTGTTACTTCTAAGTTTAAAGAGAAATTGTGGTGTGAGAAAGATTTACAGGCTAAAAGAAAATTAAGATATTATAAGGAGGTCATCAACCTCACTCTAGAAGATCAAAGGTATATCACTATTTTAACCAGTTCAAATAAAAAAACCAATATATCCAAGATAAGAATTAACACTCATGAGATCCATAGTGAAACAGGTCATTGGAGTGTTTCTAAAACACCATGGGTGGAAAGGATCTATAGTCTCTGTGAGAATAGGAACATTGAATATGAAAATCACTTCCTCTTAGAGTGCCTTGCGTACAACCACATTGGACCTCAGTTTCATCATCTTTATTGCAATACCAACATTCCTAGCCTTTTAACTTGTCAAAATTATAATAAGCTTAGGACGCTTCTCACCAAGCTCTTTGACGATAGGAATATAATTTAAAAAAAAAATTAATTGGTTTCTTTAGG
>LPNX010124195.1:535366-584828 GCA_001517045.1 Pseudotsuga menziesii | reverse complement strand
TTCACACAAAATAAACATGGGATGCCCTATAGGAGCATACATAAAGTGCATAAAAAAACTCATATTTTATCACATAAATTTTGTGGGCTTCTCTTATCCTTAGTGGGATCCTCTTGTTCAGCTTGTCTGTTTTTACAAGCTTACAAACTTGTTAACTTCTTGGTTATTTAAAAAATGAGTCACCTCCATTAAGCTTGGAGGGAGGCCCAAATCCAATTTTGAGACTTTATCAGCCTCATTGTTCACCTCTTTGTAAATATGTCGGAAAGTGATTGACTCCAATGCAACCATTTGTTCTATTAAGGCTCTTAGCAGATGCTAAAGGTGAAAATAATTTATCTGAATTTTGTCATTTGCTCAATCTATTGTCAACTTGGAATCCCCAAAGAGGTGTAAATTTTGGACTCATTTTTCCTCACCTTTTTCTGAGCCAATTTCAGAACTGTGGAAAGAGCTGCAAGTTCTTCTTTGTTGTTTGTTCCATACCATGGTTAAACTTTTATCTTAAATATTGTGTCACAATTGAGGTACAAGATGCCCCCAAATCGTCCCATTGGTGGTTCCCCTTGATTGGATCCATCAACGAAACCCCATGGTTTGCTTTTATCTATTTCCAGTGATTTAATATTTCCTGTTGGTTTGGGGTCAGGAAACGCTTGATGTTCATTCAATTTATGCATTAAAACATTTTTCATTATCTCTAAGGGTGTCCAAGTGGTTTTGAAGACAACTCTGTTTCTCATTTCCCATATAGAGAAAACAAAAAGAGCTGGAGTTATGGATGCTTTAATAATAGTTTATTTTAAAGTATGTTAGGGAGTTATGGATGCTTTAATAATTATTATTAAATAGTTAGTTGATTTGTCTAAATGTAAAGATACATCAAGACATAATTTGGTGTGTACTTCAATTTTTAATGAATGTTTTCGTATATGTATATATTATATGACGAGACATAGATGCTAGCACTATCTCAACATTGGTACATAAAGGGGAAATGGGGTTTGTAGAACTAATCCATGTTGGAATACTGATCAAAGACTAGTTCCAATGATGGACCATAAATGAGAATAAGATTTAATGTGAAGCTATATGTAATTGATTAAATGTTTTTAGTTACAATACTTTATAATTATAGTTAACTAACTTGTGAAGTGAACATCTTAATAAAGGTTATGACTAGTTATCTTATGTGGATTGCATGTGAAGTGTGATATTGACAATAAAAAACATGGACCTAACATGTAGGTTGGTACAATGGCTCTCAAGGACACATGGTTTTATGACCTTATGTGAAATTTAACTAAGTGATTTTTATAAGTATTATGGTGAAATGGTTAGCCTATTTTGAGTAATAGGTTTAACCCAATTCATGATGAAAGAGTAGTTATATAATTTCTTGTAAATAAGAGTATAATGGTTGGAAATATGTACTTGATTATACTTATTCAATAAATAGTGAAGCTTAAGGATTAGTTGTGTGTATAATGTTAAGGAAAAAAATTATACCCCATTTTCCTAAAATAATAATGAGAAACTTGAGAATATTATAATGTTTATACTTTCTCATAAATATTCTTAGAGTTTTTATGCCCATTACTTTCTACTTGTTGATAAAAGAAAAATTTATAGCATAAACATCATAATTTTTCTAAAAATTTAGTTGCATCTAAAAGATTCATTAACTTTTTGATAAATTAAATACAACAATATTTTGATAAACAGTAATAAATATAATAATTTCATGCTAAATTAAATATAACATTAGTTTTATAAGCAATAAGAAATATAATAGAGAATATAAATATTAATTAATAAAAATTTTAAGGTATAGTATAAAATAAGAAAATCGATTCTATTAATTGATATTGTTAACATGTTTACATAATTATGGTTATTTATGTATTTCTTGTTTATTTATATGGTAATTACACATAAACATTATCATATTATTGTTTTGTATAATTATTATTCCCTGTTTTTTAGTTATCTTATCATAATTAATAAAAAATAAAATATACAAATATTATTATAAAGAATAAAACATAATAAAATATAATAATAAATAATCATAATAATTTTAAATAATTTTATTGTATTCAATTTTTTATTCTCGATATTAATAGTTTGTATATTTTATTTTGATATTATTTTTTTTGATAATAATAATAATATAATTTTATTATTATAGTCTACTTAATTTTTTTTACCTATAATGATCCACATTTTTTTCTATATATTTTTTTAGAGTTTATGAAATGTCTTAAATACACCATAAACATTAAAATAAAAGTTTAATTTTACAACTTTTAGATGAAGACTTTACTCTAGCTAGCAGGTACAACAAAAGTTGTAAAGGCCTAGGGGAAAATTTGTTTGGGTTTGAGCCACTCAAGCTTTGTAGTGCTCAAGATCTCATAATTTGCAATGGTCTAAAGAAGTGGTCCAATTCTAACCAGATGACCTGTATCCATGGGCTTGATAGCAGCAGTGTAGACTATGTTATTTTCGATATCCCTCTATACAATGAAATAATAAATTTTGACATCTTAGAGGACCACAAGCCCGACTTAGATCATAGACCCTTAATTGTAACTCTCAATTTTATCATACATTGAGATCCCATAGAAGGCAATCCTTATAGCCAAAAGAGCTTGATCTTTGATAGAAATAAAAATGATCTTTTCCTAAATGATTTAAAACTTAATTTGCTTCCTTTATCAAGTATAAACAACATAGAATACCTCTATCATAATTTTACGACAACCCTCTCACATTCTATTAACAAATTCTCAATTGAAGTCTCAAGTAATAAAAGAAATAGGAAACCAACCCTTGGTATGATAAAGATTGTAAAAATGCGAGGAGATAAATTAAGGAAGCTCATGATGAGTCTTTTAAAACTCACAAGATAAAAATATACAAAGCACTAACCAAAAAGAAAAAATACAGTATATTCATAAAAGACAAGGAAATCTCTTACACCTCTCTGAGATGGCTCTTAAGAAATTCTGGAGACAAATTCTAACTAGAAAAGCTAAAGATAATAATAGAATTTCTTTACACGACTAGAATTCCTAGCTTAAAAATATATATGGATCCCCGAATGTCATAGACAACTTTGAAACCCTGCTCACAATGATAGAAGTTTTATCATTAGAAGACATAGATTTTGGGGTTAAGCATCTAGAAAATGGAAAAGCTAAGGACATTGAAGGTTACCACGCAGAAATCTTAAAAATTGGAGGTCCTGTCCTCATCCCTCACATCCACAAGCTTTTCAATCAAGGTGTCAAGCAAGGGTTCCCTAAAACTTAGACTCAGAGCCTCATTATTGCTATTTTTAAAAGTGGGGATACAAACAATCCCTCTAATTATCGGGAAATTATGATTACCCCTCTCTTAGCCAAGTTATCTGGTATTATTCTAGAAAAGAAGATCAACAGATGGCTTGAAAGTGAAGGTAAGCAGGATAAAGGCCAAGCGGTTATTAGAAGAAAACACTCAACAATAAACCATCTCGTTACACTTAGGATCATTGTGGAGGAGTTTCGTAATGATAAATCCAATCTTTTTTGTTACTTTGTGAAATTTAGAAAGGATTTCGATATGGTACCTAGAAATAACCTATGGAATAGATTAAAAGATCTAAAGGTTCCTTTCGATTTGAGAGCTTCTGCAATAAGGTTATGCGAGAATGTAATTGCTATGTTTAAGAGCAACAAGGGCTGGTTGAGAGATATTAAGTGTAATATGAAAGTTAAACATGGTTTCCCCCTCTCCCCTACCCTATTTGGAATTTACATCGATAAGCAAGAAGGTTTCTTAGAAGAAGAAGACTGTGCTGGCATGTTCTTAGCTGGAATAGTCATCATCCTTCTTCTCTATGCTAACGATATTATTCTTTTGGCAAGGTGTCCATATGATCTTGATAAGAAACTATGAGTTCTTAAGGATTTCTACTCTACCATGGGTATGAAGCGTTTGATAATGTATAACCTCAAAATTTAAAAGCAATACACCTTATCATATTCTCCTTATAGAAGTGGGTCTTTCCGCTATCGAGAGCCTAGCTATGACTAGGCTCCTGTTTTACAAGAACATAATCAATAATATGGGAGACCATAGAATTCCTAAGCTAGATTTTAATTCCATCCAAAAACACCTAAGGCTCAAGCGAGGTTGGTATAAATATACCAAGTTCTGGTTAAACAACTAGGAGATCGACGAAAATATTGCGTTGCAAAATATTAATAACATAAAAAATATTGTTACTTCTAATTTTAAAGAGAAACTGTGGTGTGAGAAATATTTACAGGCTAAAAGAAAATTAAGATATTATAAGGAGGTCATCAACCTTACTCTAGAAGATCAAAGGTATATAACTATTTTAACCAGTTCAAATAAAAAAACCAATATATCCAAGATAAGAATGAACACTCATGAGCTCCATAGTGAAATAGGTCATTGGACTGTTCCTAAAACACCATCGGTGGAAAGGATCTACAGTCTTTGTGAGAATAGGAACATTGAATATGAAAATCACTTCCTCTTAGAGTGCCTTGCGTACAACCACATTATACCTCACTTTCATCATCTTTATTGCAATACCAACCTTCCTAGCCTTTTAACTTGTCAAAAATATAATAAGCTCGAGATGCTTCTCACCAAGCTCTTTGAGCATCTAGGAATATAATTTTTTTTTAAAATAAGTAATTGGTTTCTTTAGGTTTGATAGACCAAAGTATGGTCTCAGTGGACATTAACCATCATAATCATCATCATCATTAAACAAGTAAATTGGGTGGTTAGGAGGAATGATTATTATCCTCCGCATATATATATATATATATATATATATATATATATATATTCCAAAGAAAAAAATCGCTTTATTCACACAAAATAAACATGGGATGCCCTATAGGAGCATACATAAAGTGCATAAAAAAACTCATATTTTATCACATAAATTTTGTGGGCTTCTCTTATCCTTACTGGGATCCTCTTGTTCAGCTTGTTTGTTTTTACAAGCTTACAAATTTGTTAACTTATTGGTTATTTAAAAAATGAGTCACCTCCATTAAGCTTGGAGGGAGGCCCAAAGCCAATTTTGAGACTTTATCAGCCTTATTGTACTTCACCTCTTTGTAAATATGTAGGAAAGTGATTGACTCCAATGAAACCATTTGTTCTATTAGGGCTCTTACCAGATGCTGAAGGTGAAAATAATCTATCTGAATTTTGTCATTTGATCAATCTATTGTCAACGTGGAATCCCCAAAGAGGTGTAAATTTTGAACTCATTTTTCCTCACTTTTTTCTGAGCCAATTTCAGAACTACTGAGAGAGCTACAAGTTCTTCTTTGTTGTAATTTGTTCCATACCCTAGTAAAAATTTTAT
This sequence comes from Pseudotsuga menziesii, assembly GCA_001517045.1. NCBI lineage: Eukaryota > Viridiplantae > Streptophyta > Pinopsida > Pinales > Pinaceae > Pseudotsuga > Pseudotsuga menziesii. The sequence continues at coordinate 579,424 of LPNX010124195.1, read as the reverse complement.
CTTGAATATTGTGTCACGATTGAGGTACAAGATGCCCCCAAATCCTCCCATTGGTGGTTCCCCTTGATTGGATCCATCAACAAAAACCCATGGTTTGTTTTTATCTATTTCCAGAGATTTAATATTTCTTGTTGGTTTGGGGTTGGGAAACGCTTGATGTTCATTCAATTTATGCATTAAAACATTTTTCATTATCTCTAAAGGTGTCCAAGTGTTTTTGAAGACAACTCTGTTTCTCATTTCCCATATAGAGAAAACAAAAAGAGCTCGTAGGGATTCATGGGTCAGTATACTTACATTTCCCCATCAACGCTTTAATTTGTTCTCAAGAGACTCCTCCTCATCTAAATTGGAAGAAGGATACATCTTGTGGATGAGTTCTTTCCATACTGTGCCAACATAATTACATTAAAAAAAGGTGTGTGCACATTTCTCCTTTAGCTCTGCATAAATGGAAAATTCCAGGCCCCATGAAGCCATGTTTTAGTAGTGCTTCCCACGTTAAAAGTTTATTATTCATGGCCAACCATAATGCTAAAATGGATTTCAAGGGATCTTGAAGTTTCCATATTCAAGACCGACACCAACATTTTTTTTGTTGGTACTCTAGTTGAGCCACTGCTTCATATCCCAGCTTAGATGAGAACTTTCCATCCTTCTTGTTCCATGTCCATAATGGTTTGTCCTTATTATTTGTTAAAAGAATGAAGTTGTTTCCAAGTTGGTTTATATATTTGTTCCATTCTACTGCTTCATTCTCCACTAGCCCCAACTCATGTTATGTTTTCCATATTGTTCCTCTGTGATCCTCTGTCCAAAAGCTTGCATATGTTAACAATATGACTCCTCTGTCTACTAGCTAAGTGATCAATTGATCTGTTAGTTTGAAGTTATCACCTAACCCTACCCATGGATATCGCCCTATATGCATACTTCTTCCATTACCAACTTGTCATGCTACCTAGTTCCCTTTTAGGGGAAACACAAATACAAAATCTTTCCAGCGTTCTGATCCTCCTTTGTGTGTTTTGACCAGTCTTTTGAACCATTATTCAATTGAGGAATTAGGGCAGTATTTGAGTCTCATTGTTCTTCGCCACAATAAATCAGGATTCTCAATCATGCGCCACAAGGATTTGGCTGCTAGAGCTTTTCTAAAGGGCTTAGGATTTTTTATCCCCAAACCTCCTTTGCACCTGGGGAGGAATATGGTGGTCCATTTCACTAATGGAATCCCCTCTGCTTTCTTACTTGCTGACCATAAGAAGGACATACATTTTTTCCTTATTCTTGACAGAATTCCTTTGGGTATATAAGAAATCGAGCCCCAATAGACATGGATTCTCTAGGATACTTCTTTCAATAGTAATAAACACCCTCCTCTTAAAAGAAATCGGTTAGTCCACATGGAGACCATGTTTTCAATTTTTTTATACAATCATTCCCAATCCTTACATGAGTATGCATTTGTTTTCAATTAAAACCCTAGGTAATTGAAACCTTCTAATAGAGGAGGTGCTGAGACTGGCATTATCTCCTTTGATTGAGCTAGTATTTCCTCTTGACCATTGTTTTGTGATAGTCTCGACTTTTCCAAATTGATTTTCATCCATGTTGCGCTTAGATATTAATCCAGAACTTTAACCGGATTTGCCAGGTTTCCCAAGGTTCCTTCTCCAAACATTAGCACATAATCTACAAACAGAACATGAGTAAGTTCAATCTTATTATCAATTCTTACTCCCTTTATTCTCCCTTCTTCCCTAGCATTGTGCATGGATCTTCTTAGAGCGTCTTCTACTTAAAAAAGAGAACGGGAGAAAGAGGACAACCCTGCCTTAGTGCTCTTGTTGGGACAAATAAATTGGAGGGGAAACCATTGCTTAGGACTATAAAGAAGGCCAACTTAATGCACCCCATAGTCCATTCCACCATATCTAATGGAATGCCTATATTGATTAAGAGAAACTACAAGAAGGTCCAACTCACTCTATCATAGGCCTTGGATAGATTCACCTATAAAGCAAAGGCTGGTCGCTTGTATTTGTATGGAGTCAATAGCCTCCTAGGCTAAGGATACCGCATCATGGATTTTCATATTGAATAAAAATCCAAATTGTTCTTCTGTTATGAATTGACTCAGGATAGGTTTTAGTCTCTGTGCTATTGTTTTTTCTATGACTTTATAAATCATGTTGCAACAGGAGATTGGTCTGAAATCCTCAAAGGTTTCCCATTTCTATTTTTTGGGTATGAGAGTGATGAAAGTGGAATTCATAGCCACTAAGACCTTTGCAATCCTTTGAGACTCTCTTACCACTCTTAGGATATCAGTCTTTAGCAGTTCATAAAAACCAAGAAATAAATCTAAGGTGAACCCATTAGGGCCAGGGATTTTTCCTTTCTGGAATGAGCATCGTATTTTGCTAAGCTCTTCTTCTAAGCTCTTCTTCTAACACTTCTTCCATTATATATTGTTTCATATCTTTTGAAATTAAACCAGGGAAGAGATTCAGTACTTCCAAGATTTAATCAATGGGGCACCATGGCGAACCTGTAAATCTTCTTTGGAAATGATTTTCTATTGCTATTGCCTTGTCTTTAAATGTTTGTGCTATTCCACCTTCTTCAACTTGATTTATAATATGGTTTTGATAATTTTCCTATGCGAGGCATGTCTATGGAATAAATTAATATTCTTGTCCCCAGCTTCTAACCAAATTTCTCTACTCTCAAGTATGAATAGTTTCTCTTCAATAGCTAGTATTCAACTTCTCTTTTGTTCCTCAAATTTTAAGGACTGACGTTCTTCTGTAGAGAATATCCCTTTTGTGTTGTAGTTGTAGATATTTTGGATTTTATTCTTTGAGTCTTTGAGCTCAATTTGTTGTGACTCTCTGAATTTATTGCCCCACTCCTTTAAGAGATTCTTGATATTTGATAGATTATCCATCATCTGATACATGCATTTTTCTAAGGATTGCAACTCAAATGGTTTCCAATTTCTCTTAACCATCACCCTATAATATTTATTATCTAGCCATACTATATTGAACTTGAAAGGGGTTGGTGGTTTCTCCTCAGGAATAGTGATAGAAAGTGTAATAGGACTATGATCTGATAAGCCCCCTATTTCCAATACATTTTTTAACACCAAATGATCCTGGCAAAGTTCTTCTAAGATCAAGAATATATCCAATCTCTTTGATATTTCCTAATCTCCAGTTCTGTTATTCTTCCAAGTATGTTCCAAATGAATCGGTTGGAGGTCTATAAGCTTATTTTGTTCAAATGAAGAACTAAAAATGTTGGCTAACACATTCGACCTCGAATTTTGTCCCCAAACTTTAGCTGTTGACAAGGTTAAATTTAGGTCCCTTAATAGTATCAAGTTATCCTGATTTAGAGCTCCCGCATTGGATAGGGTTTCCCAATAAATCCTTATATCATGAAAGGGCCATATACATCGAGGAAGAAGAAACGAATCCTAGTTTCAAGGTCCTCCATCTCCGTTCCAAGAGCATCCTTATAATTAGATTTGACATAAAATTTTATCTTTGGGCTCTAATCTATTAAAATACCTCCAAAGTGACCTTCTACATCTATTGTTTCCATCCTCCAATCCTTTCGTATGGCCCCCATCATCTCTTTTTCTCTCTCACCGCCCCTCATAGTTTCTTGAATTGCTATAATTTTAGGTTTTTTTAGTTCTATAATGCTATGGAGGGCTATTAGTTTGGAGGGACCTCCTATCCCCCTCACATTGTAGGACAGGACAAACATCAAGAAATCCTATTAGGGACTTTTTTTCACTCTAAGATCCCACCCTAGAATAGTGTGTTTTCCTTTAATAATCTCTCTTGTCACTTGTATCTTTGCTTTATTCAAATGGGATTTACGCCCCACTATTGTTTTAGGTATGTGAACATGGGATAAACCACCTATCGAGCACATGTTATCCTCTAGTTTATTCCTTGGCCTCAAATCATAGTGCTTACTTTCTCCTGAGTTATCCTGTACCATTTTAGACAGTAATTTCGCATCTTTTGTTTTAATGTTTGTTGCATTTTCAACTTGTCCTTTTGAATTTTTTCCATAATGGTTTTTTATAGAGAATCATTAGGTAAGCGAATTAAGGGACAATTGTTACCTTGTTTTGTCGACGTCACACTGGGGTTTTTTGTTCCATCTCCTTTCTACTTGTCACTTGTTTATGGTAATTGGACGCATTGCTCTTCCTCAACCAGTGCACTCATTAAATCTTTCACCTTATCGTTCAGGGGACCGTGTTCAAATTTGCATACTGTTCTTTTTGGATTGTCTCCTATAGTAGCCAACTTCTCCACCCACTTCTTCTTTTTCACCTAAATTTTCTTATGAGTTGGCTTGGAGTGCTCTCCTACCATCACCGTGCATGATTTTGGAGGTGGCCAACCTAATGACAGTTGAAGCACTTAAATGGAAACTTCCAATAATCAATTCACTGTATCCAGATGCTCCCATGCATTTTGATTATTATTTCTTCAAACAACCATTCTCTTACATCCAATTCTACTAAAATCCGTGCACATCTCCTATCCACCTTATTCTCCCAGTCATCTTCAAGATTGATGGATTTTCCAATTTTGTTCCCTATTGCTTCTAGGATATGTTGCTTCCAAAAGATCATTGATAAGCCTCAGAAGATCACCCAAACTTGCTAGAAATTGTGTGGTTACTTGTTGGCATTAAAATCTATGTGCCATTTTCTAAGAATTAAGCCTGAAGGTCCCGAGTTCCAATTCGTTCTTAGTAACAGGGACTTGTCTTCCTCCTTTTATAGCTTAATTAAGAACCACCCTCTTGGAAAGATGTGAAATTGGGGGGTATAACCCAAAACTGGATTCCATTTTCTCGCCATCCACACTTCTAGAGCTGAATTTCCTAAGTTTTTTTCGTAGAACCTACCCACTAGCATAAGTTTCAGATAAGTCGGGATGTCATTTATGAGGATATCCTTTCCAACTATCAATTATAGGAAAATATTTTTGAGTTTCATGCTCCTCGTTTTTGTTTTCTGTTTAAATGGTGTTCCCATTAGAGGAAATTTGGGGTCTAAAATGGGCCTTATAAGAAAACGTGCCAAAATAATTTTTTGTGAGTTAGAATTCAAGAACCAATAGAATTTCAATAAAATAAGTCAACCATAATGGTTGAATTGACATATTTGTCATTAAAAAAAACTATTTTTTTTGTTCGTATTTTCGACATATCTCATTGTGTTTTTACTCAAATTTTGATCGGGAGAGCTCGTTGGATGCGGAATTTGATTTTGCATCCAACGAGTACCCACACTGCATACTTTTGATGGACCCTGCTACCCAAAAAACAAGAAATACCTGAAAAAACATGATGATGACATCATCATCATGTTTTTTCAGGTATTTCTTGTTTTTGGGGTAGTGGGGTCCATCAAAAGTATGCAATGTGGGTACTCGTTGGATGCGGAATCAAATTCCGCATCCAACGAACTCTCCTGATCAAAATTTGAGTAAAAATACAGGGAGATATGTCAAAAATACGAACACAAAAAGTAATTTTTTTCTTTCTTCCTCCAAAATTAATTAATATTATTTTATTATTATAACTATTATTTTATTATTTTCCTTAGGAGGCCCATTTTAGACCCCAAAATTCCTCTAATGATCATTCACAGAGCTGCTTTCGCATGGATCCATACCATCGGTCCTTGCATCCTTCATCATTTTTCTAGGTGGGGTGGTGTCATCACTCGTCATCCTTAATTCTTCCTCTGTATGAATTATTGATTACTGAACGGGTTCCGATTCATAACCATAATCCACCCTATTATCATACATCTTGTTCTACACTTCCACCCCTCCACTTCAACCTTCACACTTCGGAAAGCGAAAGTGAAAAGATCAATTCTCCAATTATCACACTTCAACACTTTATGCACCTATACTTCTTCTTCCACACTTCTGACGCCACACTTTCGCCCCCACACTTCGGAGTGTAGAAATCAAAAGATCTATTCTCCAATTCTCAGTCTTCAACACTTTTAAGCCCCGCACTTTAACCTTCGCACTTTAGACTACGAAAAACATAAGATCTATTCTCCAAATCTCTGTCTTCCCCACTTCTGTTGCCGCACTTTGTACTGCGAAAAATCAGAACATCTATTCTCCAATTCTGTCCTCCGCACATTTTGCTCCTGCACTTCTTCCTTTGCACTTCCTCCCCCACACTTCTGCCTTCGCACTTGAGACTGCTGAAATCAGAATATCTATTCTTGAAATCTCAGTCTTCCACACTTTTTTCCCCGCACTTCTTCCTCCACACATCATATTGTAGAAATCAAAAGATCTATTCTCTAATTCTTAGTCACTCGGCACTTTCTTCCCTCGCACATCTACCTCCACCCTTTCGCCCCCGGACTTCTACCTCCACAGTTCGGATTGTGGAAATCGGAAGATCTATTCTCCAAATCTCAGTTTTCTGCACCTTCATCCCTACACTTCTTTCTTCAAGCTTCCGGTTGCAGAAATCAAAATATCTATTCTCCAATTATGTCTTTGACACTTTTTTCGCCCGCACTTCGTACTGCGGAAATTAGAAGATCAATTCTTTAAATCTCAATCTTCTACACTTCCTCCCCCGCACTTCTGCCTCGCACTTCGGACTGTGGAAATCAGAAGATCTATTCTCCAATTCGGTCCTCGACACATTCTTCCCCCACAATTCCACCTCTGCACTTTAGACTACGAAAATTGGAAGATCTATTCTCCAATTTTGTCATCGACACTTTCCGCCCTCGCACTTCTGCCTCCACACTTCTGACTGCAGAAATTGGAAGATCTATCTTCGGCACTTTCTGTCGCCATACTTACACCTCCGCACTACGAAAATCAGAAGATTTATTCTTCAATTTTGTCCCCACACTTCCACCTGCATACTGCAGAAATCAAAAGATCTATTCTCCAATTCTGTCTTCCTTATATATATATATATATATATTTTATTTTATGATAATAGAAATTTAGAGGAAGTGATTTCTTACAAGTATCTCTGAATTGATATTCATCACAAGCTCAATTGTAACTATAGCATTGTGAAAAGGATTAATGGAGGATGGAAAGCTTATTTTGGTTTTCAAAATAACTATAAATCAATCAATCTGGTCATGTGGGATAAAAAAAGTTCCTCTTTGAAATTCTCGTTGTCTATGTTATCTTGTATGGTTGTGAAGTATGGGGGTGCAACATATCTAGAGAATCCTGGAGGAATATTGCGCAAATCGAGAAGCAGTTTATAACTTATAACCTCAAAATTAAAATCAATACACGTGATCCTATTCTCATGTAGGTATTTTGCCCATCGAGAGCATGGCTATGACTAGGTACGTGATGTACAAGCATAAGATAAATAACATGGGAAACAAGAGGCTTCCTAAAATTGCTTTAAACTCAAGTCAAAACCAAATATGCTCAATTAGTGTTGGTGTAAAGATACTATGGCTTGGTTAAACCATTGGGGCATTGATGAATACTACATTTTGCAGAACATTGATATTGTCAAAAACATTATTACTTCTAAGTTTAAAGATAAATTATGGTGTGACAAAAATTTAGTGGTCAAGAGAAAATTAAGATACTATAAGTAGGTCACTAATCCTAACTTGAAAGATCAAAAGTATCTCTCCGTAGCAACTAACTCACAAAAGAAAACTAATATAGCCACTTGATTAAATGAAGTCCCATGAACTCCATAACGAAACAGGATGTTGGATTATTCCTAAAACTCCATGGGAGGAAAGGGTTTGTCATTTGTGTGATTCTATGAGCGTGGATGATGAAAATCACTTTCTCTTAGAGTACCTTGCTTACACCCACATTAGATCTGAGTTTCATAGTATTTGGTACAATACAAACCTTTATAACTCCCTGACTTGCGAGGAAAACTGCTTGAAAAGTTTTTTTATCACAATATTTTAAAATAAACCAAGTATTATCGTTCTTAAAGTCTAATACACCAAAACTAATCTCAATAAACCTTAATCATCATCATCGTCATCATAATTTCAATTTAATATAAAATTATTTAACATCTTAATTATATTAAATAATAAATTTAAATAACAACTTTATAACCCACAAAAATCTTAAAAACATCTTCGCAATAAAACTAATTTCATTTTTTAAAATTTTATATCATTAATTTTTTTTCAATTTATATTAATAATATTTTATTAATATCTTCAAAATCTAATATTTTTCAACATGTATCATATTTAAATACATTATCAAAATAAAAATATTTTGTCTGATTTCATCTATACGAATATAAAATATGGATATCGTCAATTCACTCTTTTTCAACATATGTCATGATTAAATTAATGTTATTCAATCATACCCACATCAATTTCTTTTTTTTTCAATTAGTATCATTTTTATTTTTATTTTTATTTTTTATTTTATTTTTATGATTAAAAAATAATAATAATATATTAATAAATCTTTTTATTTTTTATGTTTTTATTTTTAAAGTTATCATATATTAATATCAAATTTTCATTTTTTCCAACCTACAAAATATTTTTCTTTAACTTCTACAGTGGTAAAATTGTTCTATATTAATATTAATATTTTTCCAACTTATTTGAAAACTAAAGGATTCCATTTGCCAATATTATCATATCTTATCTATTGAATTTGTAAGCATAGGTGATTCCAATACTGCCAATGTAAGTTATATAGTAATACAAAGCGGTCTAGAAAATATTTATAGCACGAGGCACCCCGAGACACCGCTTTGTGGGTTCGCCGCCGTCAGCTTGAAGTCATCCAGGTTGAATCAGCGACGTGGAAATAAGGAAAAGTTGCTCTTCCTCATTCACTGGAAACCACTCCAAAAAAGGAAAGCTTTTTTTTTTAATTCACTGGAAACCACTCCAGGAAAATCTGATCTTACTTAGCTTTTATTCGCGTTTTTAAAAGTTACATTGTGATTCATTGTTTTGGTGGAAAACATAGAGAAAATATATTTTTTATTATGAAAAAAGTGGACAGTATTTATTTTTTTAATTAATGAATTTGAAGTTAAAATGTAAATTCTTTGCTTTATGGTAATTACCATAGATTTATTTTAAATCTAAATCAATCTCGTAGTAAGAGTTATTCATTTTTTAGGTTTAAATTTTTATATATTAAAAAAAAATTACAAATTGAAAAATCCAAAAATCTGGATATGATGGAGTGGACTAAGAGTTTAGTGGCCGTACCTCCTTGAAAACTACAAGTCCCCCTTGCGTGTGGAAAATCTGTGTTATGAGTGCTTGTTACATACTATCTATCGAATGGATAATTGTATCTGAAAAGCAGAAGTTTGATTTAAGTGACCATAAGAAAGATAATAATACTTGGTTTACTCTAAAATCTTGTTCATGTGTTAAAAAAACTTTCCAAGCTCACTATAATTTGGGTGTATCCGTTATAAAGGTTTTTATTGTAACAAATACTATGAAACTGAGATTTAATGTGGGTGGTTTTCACCCTCAAACTGTTCTGCCCATAAAGTTTTAAGTAACGCCTTGTTTTACTATAAAGTTAATAAAAATTCATTCTAATCTTGATTATATTAACTACATAAAGTATGACCTTAATGTTTAGTACAATAAAATCTTCAAAATTAATTATCTTAATATTCTAATTAATAATAATAATTTAATTATATAATAAAAATAAGAGTATCAATATTATTAATAATCTATAAATTTTAATATATATATTCATTAATTATCAAATATATTTATTAAAATTATTATATTTTTTACCAAAATAAAATAGGAAACATATGCAAGTAAAACTTAATTCCCTTTGCTCATGTAAAATAAGCATATGCCCTAAAACTTAATTCCCTTTTCTAATGAATAAAAAGCATATGCCATCAAATATTATTGACGAATAGCAACGTGTAAGTCGATTATTAAGCTTTCATTTTTAAATCTTAAATCGTTGTAATATTATAACATTTACTTTTTAAAAAACCTAACAAAGTTATGGTTTGAAAATAATATATTATTTATGTAAAATTTAATTATTTAATATTAACCTATTTAAATAAAATAGTAAGAATTTGCTTTTTAAAACTATTGTCAATATAAAATTAACATAATAATTATATATATTAACATCATAATTATATACATAAATGATAATAAACTAACATAATAACCATATACATAAATAATAATAATAATGCTGATAAGAATAAATATTTATATAAAAATTATATATTTAAGAAAATTTCTATACATAAAAACATATAATCTCTCTATTCATGTGAAATGTGCACCATAGAAATGGAAAATATATTTGAGAGAAGAGCATATAATCTATCTTAACGAAGTGAGAATAAGGACAACATGACGCACTCATATAAACAAACTTTGTTATGTTCGTGGCATGTAAAATAATATTTATGAAAATTAATGTAAAAATAATATTATAAATTATAATTTTGAATATAATTAAATGTAGGACTAATGTACAACTATGGACTTTTTTAAAGGCACATTAGATGCCACATAACACTAAAAAATTATGGAACTTTTGACTTTAGATGATAATTAGAAGTATTTCTCTAACTCATTTAAAGAAGATGTAAAAAAGACAATAGTTAGATAATTGAATAAACTTTCATAATATATAACTTTTATGTATATAAAATTTGTGTAGATGATTATCAAATTAGTTTCCTGTAAATTGGGTTTTTGAAAATTTTAGCACATCATAACATATATGTTCATATGAGGTAAATGATGTCATTTTTGGATAAACTCTTGTAGACATATAAAGGACAAATGATACTAGTGCAATACTTTTTTTTTCAAAAAAAAAATTATGAATTATTTTTATTATTATTAATTATTGAAGTATGAAAAACTTGAAATGAAAATGTTATGTGCAGGTGCAACACTTTAGGCGATAAACTGAATGAAATTCTTGATTTCTATATAGAAGATTATAGAGCTTGCTCTCCTCTAGTGCACCATATAGTTTTCTTGTGAAATGGTGAAGGAAATTAGAAGTTATATAAAAAACAATTGATGTATCTATTTTAAAAAAACTATCGTGTATCATTTAGAAAAATAATAATAAATAAATAAAACATACCTCTATAGGAAAAAATTACATATTCAAAATCATAAGATCGTATTCTACAATATTCGATATTTTCATAAAAAAATATTGTGTTTGTCACAAAAAAAGCCATCGAAACTAAGCATATTCAGAGAGTTCTGAAATACAAGAAATAACCCTGGTTTATTTGTCCCAGCCAATAGGTTGTCCCAACCAATAGGTTCTATAGTCAGAAGCTATTTTCAAACATAATGCCAAGCCTTATTCCTGTCGAAATTTTAAATTTTACAAAATGCATATGTGTTATAACATATATGCGACACAAAACACATACGCATTATAAGGCATATGCACATTATAACACATATGAGATATAAACCGCATATGAGTTATAACACATATGCATTTTATATCTATTGATCTTAATCTTCGACTTTTCCTTCAAATGTTTATCCAAAGAGCACATAACAGTAGAAATTTGTTTAGAATGAGAGGGGCAATTCTCAAAAGACACAGTATTCCTAGAAATCCATCCATCCCTCCATCCATTATGATATAGATTTCCTCCATCCATTATGATATATATTTGTTGCACCCAATCATCCATCCCTCCTATATATCTCCCTTTCCCACCCTTCCTATATCTCTTACCCCCCATCCCTCCCTCTCACTTATATTTATTCCCCTCCCACTTATATTTCTCCTCCCTGCATTCCCCCTTTCATATCTATCCCTTACCCATTCGTCCCTTCCCCTTATATTTTCCTCCAATCATCCCCCCCATATCTCTCCTATACTCATCTGTCCCTCCCATGATTTTGTCTGCACTTTTGTCTCCCGCCTTTGACTTCCCACCTCTTTTAGTTTAATCAATGTAATGTTAATTTCTCCTATGTCTTATGCACTACATCGAATATGCGATATATCTCATATGCGTTATATGAGATATGCGCTATATCGCATATGTGATATGATAATCATGTTTTACATAGTGACCATTAGGGGTAAAGGAGAAGAACTGCACTAGAGACAAAAATAAACCTGGAATACAAGCTCGGAAAAAATCCAAATAAAATTGAATTAAGTATCCAAAAAACATGTATGGACCAATTTATAAAAACAAATCACAGTTAAATGTATCATATTGAAGATGGATTTAAGGAAGGAATTTTGCAAAATATCCAAAAATGTGATCAATAGTAGAAACAGGAATAAATAGTAGAATTCAGCCGAAACAATAAAAACTCTACCATATATCTTAGTGAATAGTTCTAACCATTCGTTTTCATATTGATTACATAGAAATTTCCCTAGGGGTTCCCTCGACTTTATGAGAAAACTTACATAGAAATTAAACAATAAAATGAATTGAAATCATATAGTCTCGTCGTCCATAAATATTATAAATATATTGATCCAGTAAACCCAGCAAAATTCAAATACAATTACCCAAAGCCTAAGAGCTTGTTCGGCCATGCATCCGGGTCAGGAGAAGAACTGCACTAGAGACAAAAATAAACCTGGAATACAAGCTCGGAAAACATCCAAATAAAATTGAATTAAGTATCCAAAAAACATGTATGGACCAATTTATAAAAACAAATCACAGTTAAATGTATCATATTGAAGATGGATTTAAGGAAGGAATTTTGCAAAATATCCAAAAATGTGATCAATAGTAGAAATAGGAATAAATAGTAGAATTCAGCCGAAACAATAACACTTAGTGTATATTGTTCTAACCATTAGTTTTCATATTGAATACATAGAAATTTCCCTAGGGGTTCCCTCGACTTTATGAGAAAACTTACATAAAAATTAAACAATAAAATGAATTGAAATCATATAGTCTCGTCGTCCATAAATATTATAAATATATTGATCCAGTAAACCCAGCAAAATTCAAATACAATTACCCAAAGCCTAACAGCTTGTTCGGCCATGCATCCGGGTCACCTACATAGCAACCCAACATTAATTTCCATCGCAGAATCTAATGTAATCCAAGGAAAATAATAAATCTGTCATTTCCTACAAATCACAAATATTTTCTGTCAGGACCAAAGATTTGATAAAATTGATCAATCCCATGCCCCTTCAAAATGACGGTCATTCATTCGTGCTAAATAGTTATTTGTCATTGACATTATTATTATGAAAGATAAATTTGTTTGATTGGCATTAGGCGAGGATGGTGCGATGTGACATCCATATCTTTGAAGAGGGTGTAAAAATATGTTGTTGGCATCTACAACAACAGTTCATTAGTGTTTCAAGTTTTATTATTATTATTATTATTATTATTATAATTATTATTATTATTATTATTATTTATGGTCATTGTCCCGCTATCTCAACCTCTAACCATGCCTCCATCCATTATGCTATATATTTCCTCCATCCATTATCCTATATATTTCTTGCACCCAATCATCCCTCCCTCTTACATCTCTCCCTCTCCCATCCCCCCTATATCTATTTCTAAGAAAAAATACGAAAAAATTAAACAAAAAAATGAATTGAAATCATATAGCCTTGTCGGCCATAAATATTATAAATATATTCATCCAATAAACTAAGCCAAATTAAAATACAATTACCCAATGCCTACCTGCCTGTTCGGCCATGCCTCTGGTCCACCTTCCCTAGCAACCCAATGTTAATTTCCATCACAAAATCTATTTTGAACCAAGGATAATAATAAATCGGTCCTTGTTGCTGATTCAAAAATATCTTCTGATGGGACCAAAGACTCGATAAAACTAATCAATCCCATGCCCATCGAAAATGGTGGTCATTCGTTCGTGTTAAACAGTTATTTGTTATTGCCATTATTATTATGAAAAATAATTTTGTTATTTTGGCATCAGGTAAGGAAGATGCGATGTAATGCCCATATCTCTGAAGCAGGTGTCAAAAGATGGTGCCGGAATCTACAAGAATAGTTTGCTAGTGCGTCGGTTTATTATTCTTCTTATTATTATAATTAGTGTTTCAGGTTTTATTATTATTATTATTATTATTATTATTATTTATAGTCTGCTTCAATATTTGATACATGAGAAATCGATGTTAAGCATGGTGTCATTATTATAATTTATGGTCATTGTCCCACTATCTCACCCTATAACAATCCCTCCATCCATTATGCTATATCTTTCCTCCATCCATTATCTTATATATTTTCCACACCCAATCATTCCTCCCTCCTATATATCTCCCTTTCTTATCCCCCTATATCACTTACCCCCCCATCCCTCCCTCCCACTTATATTTCTCCTTGCTTTGTTCCCCATTTAATATATTTCCCCTACCCATCCCTCCCTTCCCCTTATATTTCTCCTCCCTTCATCCCCCACATATCTGTCCCCTACCCATTTGTCCCTCCCGTGATTCCTTCTACACCTTTCTCTCCCTTGTTTGACTACCCCCCCCTCTTTTAGCTTAATCAATGTCTTGTTAATTTCTCCTTACCTAACATGATTTTCATATCGCATATGTGATATATCCCATATGCATTATATTACATATGCATCATATCAAATATGCATTATACCGCATATGCGATATGAAAATCATGTTTTATACAAAGACCGTTAGGAGAAAACCATTGTAACCATAACACATATGTGATATAATGCATATTCGTTAAAATGAACATGCATTGTATCACATATGCGATACTTGTTTTATAAAAAAATGTTGGGTTGTGGGCCATTTTTACTATAGAAAATGATAGAATTCCTCTTAACTCATACACAGAGAACTGTACAACCTCTCATTTCATCATTTTTTACACAAATCCATAGGTATTTTACAAGTTTGTGTGGATTTCAATGGGGAATGTACATAATTGAGGACGAAAATCAGCAAGGAAGGTGCTTACACAAGAAGAAGATGAAAAAAAAAAAAAAAAAGAGGGAAAAACAAGAAATTGTCAGCATTCAATCATTGAGAAAATACTTCCCATTCCCGCTCAACTAGAAAATACAATTTTGGATACCCCAGAAAAAGAGTTGAAGCAGAGGAATTTGATATTGGACAATACCATTCATTCTCTAGTGAACCACATTCCAGTATCAAGTTCCTCAGATGGAACACTACACTTTGCATCAAATACTTATGCCTCAACATCTCTTAAGGGTTGGGGAGGACAATGCAATGTTAATGGAAGTTGGTTATGGGAAAGATGAAAATATTGGTGCATTCTTAAGCAGACAATTTTTTGAAGAGTTCAATCATTATGTTCCTGACGATGAAAATGTAGCTTTGCAACAACCATGCAAGGTGGTTCAATCTTTTAATCGAATTGGTAAGCCTGTAGTGGATGTCAACCTCACTTGAGTATTTCAAATCACAAAAAATATTGCATCAACATGAAAGAGAAATCCTAAGCATATACAAGTGGACAAGAGTGAATTGACTTCCATGGAAGGTAAGGTTCCTAAGCGCACTATCCTTCATCATTGTTCTCATATATTGAAACAATATTTTGATAAAAAATATGAAGCTGGTAAATGTCAATTATTTTTAGCTTTGATTAAATCTAGGGGTATGGAAACTATTAGAATAAATTTAGGAATAAAAACATTGAAGAATGTCGAATCAAGTAATCACATTGTGAAATCTCTTACTGTTGCATTCACATTGATTGGTAAAAAAACTCATTCACAGGAATGTAATGTGGCTCACCTTGTCTTGGTTGAATCAATTGTAAGTAGATCCAAAAAAAAACATCGTTTACTTAAATTCACATCACAATTTGTTCCTTTAAATCCAAAGACACTTAAAAAATACTTAGTAAGAAGAGACAACCTTGATGTAGAGGGACAGATGGAAATATTATGGGCATTTAGCGGTAGGTTTCTCCGTAAAGACATGAAGTTAGTTGATGCCGTTAAGGGTATAGTGCACACATTTTGGAACGATAACACTAGTCCTTATTCTAACACAAAGGATGTGTTAAAATGCTGTAGGGGTTATATGAATAATGAACCGCATGTTAAGCGTTATCTTAACATGGCACAAACTCAATTGTTCGAGATGTTTAAAATTTCCCATGTAGAGCTAAGGCTCGGGAAAATATCTTTTGAAAAATGAAAGCCTTGGTATGTTAGAATCAATACCGTATGAAACACTTGGTTTTGTAGGTACCACATAGAGTTTGATATATATTATCATACAATTGCACATATACGTTGTTTTTTGCACCCTAACCATGTGCATGAATGCTCAAGTACAGTACTGCCAATGCCATCTAGAGATTTCATCCATACCATAATGTGTTCGAGGAAATATGGAAAGACATATTACTTTGTAACTGGTCATAACAAAGGAGACAATGATGGAACTTGTGCATGCATAAAAACTGCCCTTAGAAGGGAAGAGATGAAATTTACAGGTGATTGCCTTCGAGATGCTGCATCTATAATGAAATGGTGTGCATATATGATGGGAGAACAAGCAACAAGGAGAAACCTAGTATGGAGAATATTCTCAGAGGTGACAAATGTGGATCGATCCAATGCACATCAGGTGATCACAATGCATGAAACTCGACAATTTCATTCAATTAGAAGCTTAGACAACTCAGCCCTACAAATATGGACAATATTGAAGGCTTGCTTTTGTGGTTCTTGTAGCATCAACGAATAGTATTATTATGAGTATATAGATACATGGGATCGAGTGACACTTTATACTAATTTGAAGGGGGCTAATGAAATAGATTGAGTGGAAGATGATCAGACATATATTTCTACAAACTATGATCACATATCGGATCTCATACAAGCAGGTACAACAAAGTAAATTAGTACCTAAATCACTACAAGCCTTTACATATAAATAAATGTTATTTATGTTACATGCAAGACCTTTTTTAATAAATGTATTGTTAACTCAACCTATTTCCCTTCACAATTCAGATATATGCAGTGGATTCCCTAAAAACTAATGAATGGGGTTCTAAATATTGGTTGGCTCATTTCCAAGAGGGGAAACAAACCATTCTTGAACCTATTATAGATGATGAAAATATTGAACTCCCAATTGGCTCTATGGCTATAAAGGGGAGTACTTGAAACTAGAAGCACAACAGAAAAGGAAGGGTGGGTATGTATGCCAGGACTATAGACCAAGCAGTATTTGTTCCTTATTTGAATAAGAATGTTTTGATAGAATTCCTTATATGATATATGTATAGTATAAAGTTCCATTTGAAGGAAAATAGTGCACCATCAATTATTGTAGTTTGTTGAGAGAGGGTGGTCTTTATAGATTTCTTTTTTATCAAGTGGCACTTGTACATTCCATGGAATTTCTTAGGTAGAGGGAATTTACATTTATGATACTCTTTCTTGAAAATTATCTTAGAAAGAGAGACTTGACCTAGATCAAGTTAGTGTGTTGATTGTCAAAGGTTTTAAGCTGTGTGATATAGGTTATGATGTTCAAAATTTTATGATAGCCTACATGGGTTGTTGATTGAACCATGATATTTGTATTTCATTAAGGATGGATTTTTGAAGTTATATATCTTTCTGATTTTCATAGATACAATTTATTTGTCTTGGTCTTGTATGGAGGTGTGATTAGCTTTGTAGGATGTCCTAAAAAACTTATGATGTGGTGTCTAGTGATTTTCTCCCATGGTGTTGACTTGAGGGATGATGGATTTTGGAAAGTTATTGATGATGCATAGTTATGTTCCTTCATATTCACAGGTGGTCAACATTCTTGGAGGTTTGAGATGTTGTGATCTAACTAGATGGTAGGTCTAGTGGATTTGCAATGGGATCTTACTTGTATTTGTGAAAAAACTTTCCTTATAATAGGAAGTATTAGATTTCGAAGTTACTACAAAATACATTACACCGTGTTTAGGGGTGCTTCATGAGGCTTTGGATACATTGCGTATGATTATCCCTTGGATGGTATCTAACATACATAAATATTAGAGGTGGATTACTTAATGGTTACTTGATCTTAGTTGGATGAGTCATACATTCTTCCTTCAAGTATTGGAGATATTCAACTAGTTAGTATGATATGTCATTACAAGGTCTATAATATCATAATATCACATAGGTGAACCACACATTAAGTATCATTTTAATCAAACACATACTTAATGAAAGACATAGTTAAACATATCCGAAAGGAATTTAATAAATATCATGTTCCCATATAAATTCAACCATGTATATAGATATGAACCTTCATTTATATTATATGTACATATAGTGTTTACAAAAATGGCATGCCATGGCCATAATAAAAAATATTGGATCATATTGTACATCTCTGTGTATACAAACAAAATGGTACATGCATGTATCAACCCTATACATGAATTTTATTTACCCCCCCTTCCACTGCTACTTTCAGTGGCTTTTGAGAAGTCTATCTTTCTTTTTCTCCTGCTCGGTGGTGTTTCCTAGCGCTGAACAAGAGGAACAGATCTCATTTCCAGAGACTACACACAAACCAAAATTTGTAAGTTAGTTTACCAACCTATAAAAATTATATGTACATTTGTTCAAATCCAAGCTAATTTAACATTTTTACTTGCTATTTGCGTGTAACTGATGGTGGGTTAGGGTGTAAGTGCATGCACTACCAATTCCTTGCTAGCAGTGGGACCAATTGTGTTCTCTTCAAGCACCACTCTCTCACTATCAAGATGCATAAAATAATATATATGTCAATGTCAGAAAATCAAAGGGCACACCGAAAAGATACTTGCATGTATAAATAAAACTATACTACATGGAGGGACGATGACATCTTCAAATAAAGCAAGACACACATGTACAGGGCAGGGGGGAAGGGAAGAGGTGGGTGAGTAGTGTCCCTAATTGGGTGCTCTTCAAGCCCCACTCACTCACTATCAAGATGCATAAAATAATATATATGTCATGTCAGCAAATCCATGGGTGCACCAAATGGATACTTGCATGTACAAATAAAAATATACTACATGGAGGGACAATGACATTTTCAAAGAAAGTGATACATACATGTACCTAGGGTAGGGGGAGAGGTGGGTGAGCAGCAACCCCAATTGGGTGCTCTTCAAGCACCACTCGCTCACTACCAATATGCATCAAATAATATATGTGTTAATGTTAGAAAATCAATGGGTGCACTAAAAGGATACTTGCATGTACAAATAAAACTATACAACATGGAGGGCCAATGATTTTTTCAAAGAAAGCGATACATACATGTACCTAGGACAGGGGAGAGGTGGGTGAGTAGCGGCCCTGATTGGGTTCTCTTTAAGCATCACTTACTCACGATAAATATGCATAAAATAATATATATGTCAATGCCAGGAATTCAATGGGTGCACCAAAAAGATACTTTCATGTACAAATAAAACTATACTACATAGAGGGACAATGATGTTTTCAAAGAAGGTGAGACATACATGTACCCGGGGGAGGGGGGTGGAGATAGGTGAGAAACGACCCCGATTGGGTGCTCTTCAAGCACCACTTGCTCACTATCAAGCTGCATAATATAACATATATGTCAATTTCAGCAAATATATGGGTGAACAAAAAAGATACTTGCATGTACAAAGAAAACTATACTATATGGAGGGACAATTGGGGAAACGGAGATACAAGAAAAGAGGGATATAAATATACCTTGGGGATGTGAAGAGTTGTATAACCAATGGGTGAAAAATTGAAACCAGACTAAAAGGATGGGCATATGCATGAGTGAGAAAGGACGCTCAGTGGAAGAATGTATCGAGCATATGTTCCTACATAAGAAAACATAAAGGTACAATTAGACAATTTCAAAAAATAAAAAAAGTATATGTCAAATGATTAAAAGAATAATTAAAAGCATAATTAAAATTATACCTATACATGCAAATCCTAAGCTATCTGTGACGGGCCTATCTTAGATGCTACATACTCATCCTACCCACCGTGAATAAAATAGATTGTATCAATATTAAGATGTATTGAATGTGACAATCCCTACTATAAATGTATTATTTGTAAATCATGATGATAAATAAAAATGTAATGTTATTACAAGAAATGATGAAGCATGAAAATGATATGCAACATTGACTACTACATCCATATCATGAGCGTTAACCAGTGAAGTATGGGATTTTGGGGTCTCATTGGACACCAGCTATAAATTTTTTCACGTAAATTGTCAGATGCTTAAAATATAAATAAGTTATGAAACAATTAAACACTTTGATATAAAAAGTAATAAACTATGTGAAGAACTTGTTTGAATTATATATTGGAGTAACCCATTTCCATGAAACTCTGAAGAAGGCCCATAGCATATGTTTCAAAAAGTGGTGCATGGATACGGCATGACGTCACGCTTTGAACTTTTTGCATGTCCACTATGATCTCTAGATATGGTAGGGTGGGGAGACCTAAATAGATCCTATGAGGGCGATGGTACATCCCTGTGTGTGTCAGCCCTATATATATTAGCCTCAGATGTTCCATCCCTAGATGTGCAAATTCCTTTGACTACATTTCCCTCGATAGCACTCCCATGTCGATGCAATGTATTTGCCAAATCAAATAATGCCTCTTGCATGTCATCAATCAAAGGACCTGGAGGAGGATATAAACAAAGGGGTTTTGGTGTTCCCAGAGGTCGTTGCAAACAGTTTGGATCAGACCTTGCCCCTTGTCTATCTTGGGTCATCCCATGTCCTACCCCCTAGAACTCTAAAATATCAAATTGATTTACATGTTTACCCAGTATAAACTCAGCATACAATTTCCTGAGAAAATAGAATGGGATGTCTTTATTCCCATGAGGGTCTTCATCGAAGACCATGTACCAACGATCCATCCAATTGGAATTAATATTTGGTTATATGCACCAGTCTATAGAAATGTGTGGTCGACCAATGGGAGGAACCAACCCAGTGCCAACGTTGCGGAATAGTGAAAAAGCTATTTTTTTATCTTTAATTTCTTTACGTATTTGTAGCTCAGGCCAATGGAATAGTATTTCCTCTCGGAATCCCTATAGGAGCTAATGTTGTACAATGCTCCCTGGGAATGGGAAATTGTATTTGTAATGTTATCTAAGGCCTCTCCCAATGACCATCTTATGTGGTCCCCCCCTCTAAAAAGTGATCTAAGGCATCTTAATGCACTCAAACAGGCAAGAATTTTGGAATTCCTATCATGTTCCTCCTCCATTGGTTCGGTGTTTGCATTTGGGTTTGGGTTATTGGTGGCTTGGTTTTGGACATTTTCTTCAATATTTGTGTTGTTTGTTAATATTAAAAAAACATTTTTAAATGAATTAATATTTCATTCTTTGTTTTTTAATTAAAATTTAATAAATTAAAAGAAAAAATCAAAACAATTCTTACCTAATCCAAAAAAAAATAATTCTTTCCTAATCCTAAACCAAAACAACAATGCAATTATCACCTTCCATTGCATCCAAATCATATTCCCTCTAATTCCTTTACACTCTAAATCTATCACCTTCCATCCAAATCATGTGAACTCTAAATCAATGTCCTCCCTCCAAATTGTATGCCCTCTAAATCACCTTCCTGATATATCCCGTTTCCATTATGTGCAGCTTGCAATGCATACTGAGCAAATAGAGGCCATGAAAATGTGTTTTATTTATTCTAAAGTTTTACATATCGTAGGTGTGGTATATCTCACTTATGATTTGTAACACATAGAAAATGCAAATGCGATATATCTCACTTGCAATATAGTCTAAACAAAATTTTCTTTGGTTCTAGGAAAGGGTTTTCCCAAACCAAACCATCCATAACACATATGCGTTATGGATTTGATTTTCAGACTTCCATTCTTTAATTTTATGATGACATTAAAAAGTGGAACCATCTTTGTGTGTGCACCCTGGACTTGTATAAAGGAGAGATCTATGTGATAAACCAAATGAAAACCGTTTCTCCTTAATATTGCTTGGATTTATATAATTTGAGAACAACACTTGGGTTCCCAACCCATTTTTTTTATTTATATTGGAGTTACATAAATGAATGAAAAAGATAAGTTGACTTTTTTTTTAGTTATTGAATTTTGTTTCATTTATATTGTAGTTACATAAATGAATGAAGAAGATAAGTTGAATTTCTTATAATTATGAACTAAAATAAGAGAGAGGTGTTTCCCAATAGATGTATTTTTCAACGTGTGTATTTTTTATAATATTGTTTGATGTGTATAGTAAATCATATAGCATCATTTGATATGCATGATGATTTCTCTTTTTTGTTGATATATGAGTTGATTGAATTATGGGTTACTAAGCCAAGGATCGATGAACACTTCAATAAGTTGTAATTTGATTAAGATGCAACCAAAAAATTGGTTGAAGACTATGCAATAGTTTATTTTATATTAGTGGAGTGTTGATATGTCTCATGCCTCCCCCCTTTACTTCCAAAGGCTCTTATTACCTACTTATGCAAATGTGGAAATGTGTGTGCCAACTCAGTGGTTATATACCATTATCCTATAACGTGAGGAATTGTGCATTGGCCATCTAAAATAAGGAGATTGTATGCATCCATGTATGGTATGTTTATTGTCCAACAATGTTGTCAATTGCAAGTGACTCTTGAACATTTAGGTGGACATCTTATGGATCTACATGTGGTGACATAGTGTTAGATGTATGGGAGACTCTCATTCCATATTTTTGTATGATTATGGTTATATATATGAAAAAAATATATAACACCACCCAATTAAAAATCTTAATTTACACATCCACTTGACTATAAAATATTCTTGACCTAGATGAAGAGTTCGATAAACCTATACAAGAAAAATTAAAAATTAAAAAATTAAAATAGAAAAAAAAATGGAACACACAAATAGGACATGTCTTAGATTGACTCTAGAATCCCATAATTGAGAAATTCAACCTAACTAAGAGTTGTTTCTCTCTCTATATAATTATATTAACATCACCATTCAAAGTACAATAATTAGGTATCATTGCAACATCAAAAACCTTATGACCCTAATTCCTAAACTAAAATTGGTTTACAATGGGATAAAGCGATTGGCTAATATAATTTATAGCAAACCAAAAAAAACACTTCTAGGCGTCTCCCTCAAACTATTGAATGGTGTGGAGGGTAGTGACCCTTCATGCCTCCCTATCCATGTGAGAGACCCCTCCTCAACCCCCACTAAGATGTGACTAAGTCTACTTGTAAATAATACAACACATATTGGACATCCTCCCACTTGTTGAAACATTGCAGAAAATGAGGGAAAGGGGAAGGAATTCATATAGCTAGATACTAGGGGGTAAATACTAATTTTTAAATACTAACAAAAATTTCAATGAATGTATAACACTTTTCAAGGTATCAAAATTATCCAAGTAAATTTTATTATTTTTAACCATGTCTCTAACCAAATGGTATTGCAATTTAAAATTGTTTGTCTCGAAATGTTAAGCAATGTTTTTTACAAGCAAGAAAAATTTTGCTTGAGCTATGAAAACCTATTCTCATTGTTTTTTATACAAAACTAATACATGAAAACAATAATTGCAACTATACAACTTTATTACATCCACGAGTGGTTATCATGTACTCATCTTTTGTAATTGACGACACAACTACAACCTACCTCTTTCTTATCCAACTAATTGCTCCACCAAATACGTTAAAAACATAACCACATGTAGATCTTACATAGTAAAGATATACAACCAGTTTTTCATCAATAAAGTCATGTATATCTATGTCCCTATGCTGTTTGGGTTTTCCATAGTAGTATACTACATACTTTGAAGTGCCAAGAAAATATATAATGAGCCGCTTTATAATTGTCCAATGTTCCTTCCTATGTTTTTGCATATGCCTACTTAAAACTCCCATTGATGAGAAATGTCTAGTCTAATGCAAACCATATCATACATAAATAGGGAACATTGGAGATATATTCAACCTATTCTTCAGTATTAGGACATTAATCAACATATAAATTTGGACCTATTGCAACAGGTACATTTACCAATTTACATTCCTATATATTTAACCTCTACAGTCATGTCTCAACATATTTCCTCTTATTCAACCATAGTTTCATGTCTCTATCTCTTTTAATTTCCATGCCCAAAATATAATTTCTAGAACCTATACCTTTCATAGCACACATAGTCCATACAATTGATCTTTGACATTATTAACTATTTCACTGTTGTTTCCAATCAACATCATACCATCAACATCTAATAACATACTCCCTTCATCCCTCCTCAACTACATGGTGTTGGTTTATAATTTCTTTGCAGGTATAGATGATTCAAAGGAAAATCCATCTTCCTTCTAAGTCTTCCTCGGAGGTGGTTTACAAATTTTAGTCCTAGCTTCTGGATCTAAATGAACAAGTCCAGTAAAAAATGTATTCTTAAGATTTCTATTGATTTAATGAGTAAAGTTTATTTTATTCTATAAATTTTTTATTTTATTTTATTTTATTATCAAAGGGCCATGCCTTATCTACCTCAAAGCACTAGGAAATGGATTCCCAAGTTGTTTCCTAGCTAGAGTGGCCTGCACTGGACTAGCAACCTATCTGGCCATGGCCTCCATGGTCTATGCTATCTATATATATAGTATGTACCTCACGAACCACCCAAAAAAAAATATCCATATGGGGTTCCATACCTCCCATAGGAAATCATAAAAGAAAACATGTGAAAAAAGCGGCTCCTAGCCCACATACATCTAAGCCTCTCCTTCCCTAGCAACGGGAGGAGCCATTAAGTGTAATGGCACTAGTACCTTCGGAGGCACCATGGGCCTTATTGCTGGTAGTGTTGATGATGTCCCAGCTAATGAACCCATTGCGATGAAAATCAATGCCACTCGTGTGGTTGATGTTACTCCCTTATCCATTTACATCCAAACTCGAATGGTAACACAGATTTTTGAAATATGAGACCCACCCCTATATATAACCCTCTTGTATTATTTTAAAAAATGCAAATATTTAATTAAAGAATTAAATATTATCAAGATAAGATCAACTTAATAATCATTTACGTAGGTCAAATTTCGCTAGCTCATTCGGCTAAGGTGTAGGTCTCGTCAGAAAGGTGTCTCGAGTTCAACCCCCATATGTGTGAGTTACTTGGGAGGAGACACCGAAAATTTCCTTATCCAATGGTGGAAATGCACTAAAGACTATATATACTGGGGCAATGGAATATAAAAATGTATAAATGAAAATTATAAATTCGAAAAGAGTATATTATTTTTCTTGATGAGGTACTAAATAGGGACAACATAATCAATTTGAATAATTTAAAACTTTATTTATTTATTTCTTAACTAATTATTTATAGTAGATTTGAACTCATGACCTTCTATTTACAATTTCTCATTTCAATTACTCATTAAGAATTGCTCTCACCCTAAAAAAATTAAACTTTGTTATAAGCAAAACATAAAAAAATTATTTAAAAAAAATTAATGCATAAATAACTAAAAAAAAATGGATTGAAAGCAATATTAAGCCATTCTAAAATCAACATATAAATCATAAATTGATAACAAAGAAAGTCAATAAAAAAATTGATGTTTATATGAAATTATTATAACATTTAATCATTTACATGAAATTATTATAATAAATAATAACATTTGAAAAAAATAATAACATGAAGAGTATTTGGAAAAAATACTATCAATATAAAATTTATTTAATAATCAATTACCTAAATAATAATAATGTTTGCAAGAAAAAATATTTATGTATAAATAATTACTTAATTATAAACATTTATATACCTAAAAGACATATAATTTATTGAATGGAAACCAAATCATGAAAACATAAACATAGTAATGAAAAATATAAATTGCATAAGAGTATATAAACTCTTTTCACATGTGTTGGGTGTGGGGCATGATTATTATTTAAACCATGTATGGACTTTTGATTGAGCTATCGGGGGGCTTGGAGGGTGAACCACCCTTCAGTCAAAGGGTTCGTAGGGGTTTGGGGATAGGAGCTCCGAAGAAAAATATTTGCACCATGTTTCTTTTCCTCTTTTTTTTTATTGAAATGTGGTGAAAATTGCCTTGTAAAATGCTGTAATTTTGTAGACAATCCGATCTGTTCATTAGATTTCAAATCTTATGGTAGAAATTATGTTAGGGATTTTAGCCCTAGAATTAAAAACTCTTTTGTATGAGGAATTGTATTATGGTTTTGTATTGTATTGAAAAAATTGAGATCGTGAGAGAGAGGGAAGATGAAGTTGCAACAGATGTGTTGCAGGTTATATCCCTTCATTTTGTTGGACAGATAAATAGAAAGGAGCGACAATTTCTATGTGGACATAGCCCATCTTGAGTGAACCACCTTATATTGGTGTCTCTATTTTGATTTGTTTATGTGCTTTATTTCTTCATCTTCTTTTATGATATCGTCCTACAATCCTATTTTTCTAACAATAAGGTGATGAGAATAGTAAACAATATAATACATTGAAATAATCGATCTTTGTTAGAATATAAACATGTAAAATATTATTTATGAACACAAATAATTGAAAATAACTAAATGAAAGTAATATTAAACGAAAACAAATCATAAAAACAAATTATTTAACAAATATAAATGGGAGAAGAGCATATAATCTATCTTTACAAGGGTGAGAATAGGGGACAATATAATTGATTGAAATAATCAATATTTGGTGAATATTTGTTACCATGCAAGCATGTAAAAGATTATTTATGAGCACAAACAACTGAAAAACATGAAAGTAATATTAAACAATACTAAACACACGAATATGTAAGTTAGTCCAACTGATAACAAAGAAACCCAATGGGGAAAAATTATGTATTATTTGTCGTCGTTTGGAATTTGGTCATAAAAGTCTTTAAGATATAACCTCAAATACACGTGAATTGAGCCAATGGACTTCTATTCTACAATGAGAGAGATCTATGGGATAAACAAAATGGAAACTCTTTCTCATGAATCTTACTTGTTCACTTATATAACCTTAGACTTGGCTTCCCAACCCATTTTATTTAGCTACATTGTCGTTACATGAAAAAATGAAAGAAGGAAAGTTCACTTTCATGATAACTATCAACTAGAAGAAGAGAGAGGTGTTTCAACATAAATGTATTTTTCAAAGTGTATATTGTTCATGATTTTTTATGGTGTGTATGGTAAGTCATTATGCATCATCTGATTTCTCTTTATTAAAGGATGTGTGATTTGCCTTAGTTGAGAGTCATATAACACAAATATTGATAAACATTTCACGAAGTCATGAGTTGATTGCGATTTAACCAAAAGTTGATTGAAGACTGTGCACTAGTTGTTTTGATACTAGTGGGGTATTGAGATGTATTAAACCTTCCTCCTTAACTAGAAATGGCTCTTATTTCCTAATTTTTTAAATATGGAAATGTGTGTGCCATTTTAGTGTTTGTATACTAGTTATCCTATAGTTATATGGGGTGTCCTTCTTTGGCCACTTAAAAAATAATATTGTATGAATCAATGTGTGGCGTGCTTATTATCCGACAATGGTATTAATTGAAAGCGAATTTTGAATGTCTAGTTCGATACCTTATGGATTCACATGTTTTGACTTAGTGTTGGATATATGGGAGACTCCCATTCCATGTTCTCCTATGCTTATGGTTATACATATGAACGAAATATAACACCATCCAATTTGCAACCTCAGTTTGTAGATCTATTTGACTATACAATATGGTGAACCCAGATGAAGAGTTTGACAAAGCTATGCAAGAATAACAATAACAACATAACCTAAAATACAATAAATAATAATGGAAAACACGCATAGCACACAAATATTTAGCCTAGAAACCCTTAACAGTCAAAACCAACCTAACTAAGAGTTATTTCTCTCTCTATCTCATTGTATTAACATCACCCTTCATAATCCAAAATTTAGGTATTATTAAACATCCAAAACCTTACAACCCTAATTCCTTAAAAAATATTGTCTTACAATGGGTTGAAACTATTGGTCAAAATAATTTATAGCACACAAAAAACAAATTCCCTTGGGGATTAACTCTTGACCCCCAGAATATAGGTGTCGGGGGTGGGAAGTGGCTCCCCATGCCCCTCATCCATGAGGGGAGTCCCCATGAACCCCTACTAAAGTGTGACTAATTCTATTTGCAAAGAATAAAACACCTATCTAACACTCTTCCACTAGTTGAAACTTTGCAGAAAATTTGGGGCAAGAAGGAAGGCATTTAGAAATCTATTTAATAGTGGAAACAATGCCGATTTTCTATACTACTGAAAATTTTCAATGAATATATAACATTCTTCAAGGTATCAAAATTATAAAAAAACATTTTATTATTTGTAACCATGCCTCTAACTATATGGTAATGTACATCAATATGACTTATTGTGGAATGATAACCAAGGTTGTTTGCAAGAAAAATTTCCCTTGGGATATCACAACCTATTCTTACTTCTCTCTAAGTAAACCCAGTACATGAGCATAATTTTTGCATACATACAGCTTTCCTACTTCCATGAGTGATCCAGATGGAGATCGGTGGCCACCCACCTATTCCACTAGCTCAAAACAATTGTTCATTGTAGCAGTTTCCTAGTTAGTTTTCGGTAGTTTTTCGAGTCCTAAACTTTCGGGGCCATTTTGAGGCCCTAAACGACATTTTTTGGAGATTCGGGGCCAAATGGTTGCCATAGGCATGCATTTGGCCGACCAAAAGTTGTAAAGCTTAGATAGACCTTTCCAATGAGCTATCGAACGCCCAAATCGAAGATCGTATGCAAAAGTTATGACCCCGAGAAGTTGACTATTCAACTTACCACCTTGGGGCCACAAACTTTATGACGATTCATCTTCTAGGGTTACGTTTTGGACTTTTGGGGTTCTCGCATCATTCTTATTATAAATAGGCCCCTTTGGCCTCATTTTCTATTCAGCTTGTCACGAGTGAGTGTAGCCTCCACGTCTCTCCTCAGAGATATAGCTACCACCATTCTAGCTACTTTTGTTTTACAGTTTGTTCTATTTCAGTCGTTTAATAGAATTCGAGTTCACTGTATTACTGTGTTGATTTCCATATATATCTGTGCATTTGAATATATATATTCTCTTTCATTTCGTTCTCACATAAATCCGGATCAATGAGGGGTTTTCTTCTACTCAGATTCTATATTTGAGGACACAACCACAACCTACCTCTTGCTTATACAAATAATTGATTCACCAAATACGTTAAAAATGTAACCACATGTACATATTATGTATCCAATATATCCAAAGAAATATTCAAAAAGAAATCCCTATATATACATGTTCCTATGTGATATAGGCCTTCCTTAATAGTAGATTGCATAATTTAAAGTGCTATCAAAATATCTAAAGAGGGTCTTTACAGTTGTCCAATGTTCCTTCCCTATTTTTGACATATGCCTGCTCAAATATATAACTCCATGGGAAATGCGTAGTCTAGTACAAACAATAAGATACATAAATAGGGAACATGGGACATGTCTTCAACCTATTGTGGAGTATTAGGAAACTGAAATACATATAAATTTCCACCTACAGGAGTGTGTACATTTACTAGTTTACATTAACACATATCAAACCTCTGCAATATTGTCTCAACAGATTTCCTCTTATTCAACCATAGTGTCATGTTTCTTGATATTTTAATTTACGTTCCCAAAATAAAATTTACAAAACCTAAAACTTTCATACCAAACGTAGAAGACCATTGATTTTGGCATCCTTAATTATTTCCTTGTTGTTTCCAATCAACAACATATCATCAACATACACGACGATACTCCCTTAAACCTTCCTTAGGTTCATGGTGGTCATTTCCTCTTTATTTTTAAGTAAGGAGGATTCAAAGAAAAACTCCCACCTGCTTCTTTGTCTTCCTCATAGGTGGCTTACAAACTGTAATCCTATCTTTCAAACCTAAAAGACATTAGAGGAAATTTCAACTCAAAATGGGCCTTTTAACTTTAACTGAAATTCCATGTCATCATGTGTTAGCCAATGAAATTTCTTTAAATTTGAAAAACTGTATAGGTCTTAAACAATTTTTTAATATAAATTTGGGGATAGGTATCATAAAAAAAACTACTTTTTTTGTTTGTATTTTTGAAATATCTCCCCGTGTTTTTACTCAAATTTTGATCGAGAGAGCTCGTTGGATGTGGAATTAAATTCCTCATCCAATGAGTACCCACTCGGCATACTTTTGATAGACCCCACTACCCGAAAAACAAGAAATACCTGAAAAAAGTGATGATGATGTCATCATCACTTTTTTCAGGTATTTCTTGTTTTTCGGGTAGCGGGGTCTGTCAAAAGTATGCCGAGTGGGTACTCGTTGGATGCGGAATTTAATTCTGCATCCAATGAGTTCTCCCGATTGAAATTTGAGTAAAAACATGGGGAGATATGTCAACAATACAAACAAAAAAATAGTTTTTTTCTTTTCTTCCACCAAAATTAATAAATATTATTTTATTATTTTTAAGTATTATTTTATTAATTTTTTTTAGGAGGCCCATTTTGAGGTGAAATTTCCTCTAATGACAATTCTTGTAAAAAAAAATTCTTAGACTCTACATTTCTTTCATAATTAGGGTTTCTTTATTATAAGAGTTTTCTATTTTATTTTTATTTTTTCTTTGAGTCACATCTTTTCTATATCAAATCTCCAAGTTATAGTTTCTTAGGTTCTTTCATATACAAATCAAACACACACACACACACACACGAAAGATGGGTCGCTCCATGTGACCTAAGAAAATAATTACATGTAGATTAGAGTTCTCCTTGTCACTTGCTAGATCTCTACCAAATGTTGGCATACAAGCTTTCTCTCCATTGGATTCACCTATGTAAAATATTTTTTCAAATGGTTTGGGCACATATCCTCCTTGCTCATCCAAGTTATTACATGCATTACCATTATACTCTCCTCCCAAATTGCATTCAATTTTTTATCCATATACATTGGCTACGTTCCCAACTCCCACTGATATACCTTCACTTCTTAAAGCCCCTTTAGACCCTCCTAAACAACCTTTTCCCTCTTTGATTCCTTTGGCTTCCCCTCCTATTCCAAAGTAAATTTTTCCCACTTAAAATAAGTCTCGAGGTTAAAATAAAAGAATTCAATGTATCAAGAAGGTGATTGATGAAATGAAGGTGTCAATAAATCCTCAGATATGACATTAAAATTCTCTCTACTATAGCAAATTTTCTTTAATAGGAAGGTTCCATGCAAGACATTTTTTAAAGGAAGATCTAAATAAATGGGTTCGTTACACTTGGGCTCACCTTCTAGGATATGATTCGTTGATACATGTCCATTCTAGAGGGTGTATCACTTTCATAATTGATAAGATTGCAGATCGTCAATTTATTATGCAGGGAACTTAGCTCTATGGGAGCCCTATATTGACTCTATTCAGGTGGCATGCTTGTTTCAATCCCATTCATGAGAGAACCCATAAAATTTCTATGTGGCTTAAATTACCTTACATAGAAATAAAATATTGGGATGAACATACCTTTAAATCCATTGGAGACAACCTAGGAACTTTCCTAAAGATCATGCTAGAAAAAACCTAGAAATACATCATATCCATGGCCTCTATTGGTGTCGAGATGGATATCACGTTGTTCCTTCTAGATTCCATCCTCGTTGAATCAAGTGATCATTATTTCATGCAAAGTCTGGATTACAACAACATTCTTTATCAGTGTCGCCATTGTCAATCTCATGGTCACCTAAATATTTCATTCCCATTGCTAAAGACATATCGAAATATTGGAAGATCACATATGGTGACGAGTCCTTCAAAATTGGGTGATGAATATTTATCCCCTAATTGGAACAAAAAACTAAAGAAGGATGTGTATGATGAGGATATTCATCAATAATGTTTTAAGGTTAATAAAGAATTTGTGAAGGTTATAGCTAACCTTCAATTGAAAATTTAAGAACTATAATCCAATGTCATTGGGAAACAGGTTAAGGATGATGATGTTAAGGGATCACTACCAAGGAAGGGAACTATGGGTAAAGACACTTGGTTCATTTTAAAATCACCCCCCAATATATTCATTGATTTTTATATCACCAAGGAATGTTCTTCTCCTCTCTGAAACATTCCCTCCTCATAATGTTGTCTTTATGCGCCTTCTTTTTCTAGGACATATGTTATCATATCACTCTTAAAAGCTATATAAGGTCAATCAAGTGGCATTCATAAATAGCTACATATTATTCCTCTTTCAACTCAAGCTAGAAGATATTTCTTGGACATTGAAAAGTCTAAAAAGGAGAAGGATATTTCAACTACATGTCAATGAAAAAATCAAGGGGACCTTAGAAAGTATCGCAAGATCAGATTAAACATTGAATATTCTATCACACAATATCTGAATGTTAGGGATCCCATCCAAACAATTATAGATAAAACAAATTATCAAGGTAAATAGTCATTCAATCCTATTTATTTAATATACAATGTGTTCAATGGATACAACAACAAATATTCTGAAGCACCAAATTCTATAGTGGTCCTTCCTTACAATTGATGTGGATAGGAATTCTCTGGGACTTGCTCTGGTCTAGAAAAATGCACTTTAACTCCAGTTCTCGGTAAGCTCATCCCAATAAATCCTTTCCTATATTTTGAGTCTATCCCCTTAAACCTCTCAGTCAATTTTTCTTAATATTTATTCTCCTTCACACAATAAAAAATATTTATGGGAGTGTTTTTTTTATCAATGGTCACCTTCTCTATCCTCATCTCATAATTGGGGGGTTCCTTAACCTTACTCTTTATGGTAGTGAAATATGGGGCACAAAATAAAGGAAGAACCCCCTTGATAATTTATTTATCCATTACTTTGACATCATATTGCTTGTTGATGTGGAGCTAGATTCTATTAGGCCTACTTAGTCAAATAACTGCACTAGCTCAGACTTCATCCCCAAGCACTTGGACCATTTTTTTTATTAGGGAAAACCTCCTTCCTGATGTTTCCTCCTATAGATCCTCAATCATTAAAGTAGGTCATTTTGACCTTTTCCCTATCCGATTGGAACTTGCTTCAAATTCGAACAAGCCTTCCCCCATTTTAAATTTAATCCCCATTGGTTTTATATAAATATTTCAACGCAATTGTTCAGTACATATGGAGGGTTTTTCAACACAATTGTTCAGTACAAATGGAACTTTTTTAAATAAATTTGATTGTAATCAAACCATTGATTAAATATTGGGTTAAGGGAACCTTTTCATAATCGCATCGAAGCTTAGTTCATATTGAAGCAAACATAGTATAGAAACTAGACACTCTCAAATAAGGGAACTTTTCGTACGAAGATCAGGTGGAATTAGTCGTTGTATAAGAAGAAAAGCCTCGAACCTTGAAATGGGATAAAGTGAATTTGAGAATGAAGAGCATGGATCTTTGGATTTGGGAAGGGTATAATAATACAACTTTTTTTTCATAATTTTTATATATTTAGGAAATCCTAAACACTATTTGGAAGGTTCAAAATTGGGAGAGAGAGGACTGTCTTTCTTTCATGTCGATTGATAGAGTGGTGAAATGCCAATATAAAAAAAATTTCATCGATCCTCATAGAGAAAATATCATGGGTGTATTGGGCTCAACATCATTCTTCAATTGATGGGTTGACGAGGAAATAGTGATCCACTTACCATATAGGTTACTAGGGATGAGGTACAAAAAGTTTCTTATCCTTCCAAAAATGTAAATCCCTAGGTTCGTATGGTTGGACTATGCATTTTTATGTGGGGTATTGGAACATGTTGGAAAACGATAATACTGTTGTGGTTGAAGAATCTCGTGCAGCAGGTAATATTTAGTTTCCATTTAGCTCCATGTTTATTGCTAATATTTGAAAACAAGACTCTCGTGAAGTTTTTGAGCATTATCGACCCATATATATTTGTAATTGTATCTACAAGATAATATTTGATGTGATAGCCTATAAACTAAATCCAATTCTATTAGAGTATAAATCTCCTAAACAATTTGGATTCCTTGATGGAAGGAATTGTTAATGTTTGAGAAAAATTGGGGATACATGAACTTTAAAAATTCTATGAAACAATTTCAACACTTTATGAAATTTTAAATAAATGACATAAGAAAAATTATATCATCCACATAATCAAATTTATATCATCCATCTGAGAATATTTAAATCAGCCACATATCATTCATTATATCAACAATATATGAATCTGCAAGAACAAATAATCCACATAAAATAATAACCATAAGAGAGAAGATGTACCCAGGAAAAACCCTCCAAACACGAAGGATGAAAAACTTGATAATTCTTTGAGTATGATAGATAGATTTGCATAGAATAATTTACAACACATCAGTATATTTCTTGATAAGATATTTCACCATAGGAATAGAGAAGAGAAATCCAAAGAAACCCTACAAAAACAACTTAATTCAAACTGTGTTGAACTTGCCATATGCCTCGCATATTAATAAAAAAACAAAACAACCTAGCATGCAGAAGGGGTTGAATATAGGGTTCAGTAAACACACTGATATCATACATGGCACATTCACTAAGAGTAGTATGCACTAGAACTCTTCACATGCAAACATTAGCGCAATCCTAAACTCCATTGCCCAACTAACACTTTACATTCTCTTGCATGCACAATATGTGTTCCATTTTTCTTTAATTAGCTTTAACTAGATACTAACTATCATCAAATTGAATGTGAGCTATCTGAACTGAAAGTGAAGTGAAGTGATATGAACTGACCTAAGTTAAACTAAACTGAAATGAACTGAAATGAACTGAAATGAGCTGAACTGAACTAAACTAAAATGAATGTAAAATTCTTGAACTAAATGTGTACTTATTGAACTAATTGTGAAATTTCTGAATGAAACGCAATATTCAACTAAATGTAAGACCATGAATTTAGGAGACTAACTGAAAGTCTGTGGTACTTCACAATTAGTGTCACCCATGCATAAAAACTTTTCATGAATCAAGAAGATGTTCCTTCTTTGACTGACACACTCTTTATTTACAACTTAGGATTAATTCATTCCTTCATAATTTGAGTTCACTTCAAGCATACATGTGAAATCCGAATTCATTCTCTTTCTCTATGTTATATCTCGTTATAATTATTTAAATATTGCATAGCCAATATGTGTATTAATTAAATAACCATCTTATCATATCATACTAAAAAGATTTGTTCCATAATGATGATCAAATGTATTACCTTGAGTCATATAGTCATATGCTAAATTAATTTACTCTAGGGGTAGCTAATCCCTAAAGGATACTTATATAACCTACTAACCATGACTAGCAATACATCACATAGCATATCCTCATGACTTGATACAACACAATTCTCTAGTCTTGATACAACACAATACCATCTCCAGTTAAGGAGATCCATCTCATAGGGTACCATCTATGATAATCCGTTGAATTAATGCAATACAAGTATGCAGTCTTGATAAACCACAAGAATCCAATCATGATACAACACAACATTCCAATCTTGGTACAACACAAGATCACAGGACAATTATCCCACCTCAATACTTGAGGACATAGATAGGACTTGATACAAAATAATATACTAACTTGATACCACACAAGTCCTTAACTTGATACGACATAAGTTTCTAACTTGATACCACACAAGTATGGAGAATGTCTCCTGATGTTGTTCATTTAACACGTCCTCTCAGTGAGGGAGACATTATCTGGTTTACGAGGAAATTCCTACCATACCAATCTTATCTCAGAAGTATCTCAAATTCATCATTTACAATGGATTTCCACATATTTGAAATCTTCTCATTAATAGTTATGTATTGAAGTATTTTATTTATAGAACCATGACTTCAATGAAGTAAAAATTCATCTCAATGTGTTCCATCATAGCACTTATAGGGTTTTTCAGAAAGCTTGACTATCAACACCTAATGACCGTAGCCTTAACTCTTTCACCCTAGCAAGTAGATTCACAAGCTTACACTCCTCCTCAACGAGTAGTATCATCCATAATACAATTTTCTTAGTACTAGTTAAAATACATGTTTCTTATATAGTACTACCCACAATAGATGGCTTCTGTAATACAAACCACAATATATATAGCTTATATCGGGCTAAAGCAATATATGGATAGCACAATAGGTATACCATGTATCAAATACAATAAACAGCCTATTGTAATGTACCACAAAAGGTACTCAAACATATGCTTATCCAAAATCATAAAGATACAACGGGACTGCTAGGCACTTTAACAAATGAATCAACTACTTACGCATAGTAGCACCATCTAGATCCGATCCAAAATATAGTTTCTCTAAAATGGAAAACATGGATTTTAAATCCATCATTTACAACATTATACAACAAATATCTAATATCATGCAGAAAGGAAGCCTCATATTTTATTGCAGTATTCAACATTTGTTGACTTCAAGAATCTTCTTCTATATAGAGAATTTTCTTTGATCTTGACATTCTCTATGATGTTCTTCAACACCTGATCACTTTCTCATTAATTATTATCTTTATAATGCAATACCCCAATTACCTCTCTAAGACTCTTTAACTATTCTCTAACATTCCATAGTATAACTCTTTTTGAGTATCAATAGTCTTTGAGACTTTGATCATGTCTCTACTCATGTGTATTCTCTCCATGAGGTATCACAACCCCTGGCTTCTTGATTGATGTACTGTGACTAAGTAGTGGGGAATTTATCTGCTACCTCCTATGAAGGGACATCAACACTCCCTCTTCAACTGGAGGAGTTTTGATGTACTATACCAAGCATCCCTTGCATAGAGGCTTAGTAAGAATGATGGAAATGTTACTCATTTTTGGATATGTACCATGTCTTGGATATCACTAACTGGGAATCTCATAAACATTTACTTCTTTACAATATGATTTATCTGAAGTATCATATGTGATATTTCTTCGATTAATTTTCTAGTAAGAATTCATATATATTTGAATATTTATTTCACTTTATGAGAAATATTTTAGTCCACATACACTTGTACCAAGTAGGTACAAGAACACATGCTTTGTTTGTACATGTCTATGTATAGATTGCAAAGAATATAATTGATCTTGGGATCTTTTAATAATCCAGACACATCTCAACTAATTTTCAAGATCTTCCAAATTTGATTTTGTAACATCCCCGGTTTTGACTGTAATTAATCGTGGTGAGGAGCTAAAGGCAAAAGCCCCACCATCGATTTGGTTGTGTATGTTTCAGAAATGGGGATAGTTGCCAATGGTATGTCATGCTATTTGGCACATTGTAATGTGGCATCATGTGAATACATACATCAAATAAAATAAACCACAACCAGCTACGGTGGTGCAATGTTGAATGAAAAGGGCATGATTCCAAAGGATAAGGGTTGGGGGATGTCAAACCTTGGTTATGGGTGAAAAACCCATGTTTTACCACCTTGTTTGATTTGCCACCTTTCTTGTTTCACCAACCTCTTCAATGGCTTGGTTTTGTTTGTTGGGGGCAATTATGGCTGGTGGTTGAGGCAGTTATTGCCTTTGGGAGTGGGGTGGCAGGACTGTCAGTCCCTTGCCCACACGCTCACTCCACCAACGAATTCCTTCACTCCACTCTCCCATGACTACATTCTCCCCACCACTTCTATTTTCATCCTCATGCAGACAGTTCGTCGGGCCTCTCACCGCGCGTGCTCTCTGTGGGCTGTCCATCCCCCATCATGGTTTGTTCGTCCTTCTGCAAGAACCATGTCCGTTGCTCATGCTCACGCTGTTCATTAGCCATTGTGGCTTTCTTTCCATTCGCGCAAAGACCAGCGAGTTGTTCTCTTGCGGCCTTACCTTCTCATG
Source organism: Pseudotsuga menziesii (assembly GCA_001517045.1). Taxonomy (NCBI): domain Eukaryota; kingdom Viridiplantae; phylum Streptophyta; class Pinopsida; order Pinales; family Pinaceae; genus Pseudotsuga; species Pseudotsuga menziesii. Next base: position 541,278 of record LPNX010124195.1, on the reverse strand, counting down.
TAGCCAGGAGAGGAGCTGCTTATCGGTGGTCATTCACATTTTCCATAGAGTGGAATCGGGTATGTTTTCCTCTATGTTTTATGGTTTGGTGCAAGTTCCCTCACACACAGACCATTGGAGTCGTTTTTCAATGTTGTGAGTTGTGCTCACTGGCTTGTTTGGGACTGTTGTCTTCCCTATGTTTTGTTGGCTGTAGTGTTCAATTTCGTTTTGAGCCACAGTGGATTTCCAATCTGTTGGTTGATTTTTCCTCTATCCACGCTAGGAGTGGGATTCCCCTCCATTTTGTGGGCTGTGTGATGTTTACCTCATTCATTATTAAGTTGGGCTACTGCAGAATGTTGGAGTTTGGATTCTCCTTCGTTTGAGACTGTCTGAGTTGTTTTGGCCAGGTCAGGGCCAAGAACAACTCTGTGCTTCCTTGTGGGCTTGGGTGTTGTTTCACCTTTTGTTTGGGACTGTCACCAGTTTCCTTTGCTTCTTCACAGGGATGTGAAGGGATTGTTTTGTTGCACGAAAGCATTGGTTGGTCTTCAGACTATGCTGGCTTGGATTTTTGTTGATGGCCTGATAAACCCAGCGGTGTTGGTTTGGCTGATTGTGTCCCTCGGTTATGTGTGAGCCTATGTTGACCCTTATTCTTGGAGAAATCATGCCCAGCTCAGGGGTGGCAGCATTGCTGAGAGATTGATGAGCACGCTGGCCTATGGTTGGGTGGAACGTTGCAGCGACATAGCTGGCTGCGGGATTCTTCATCAAAAGATAAGTACTGCTGCTATTCCATCTCTGCAATTATATATACTGTTTTGTGAGAAATGATGAACATGATTAATGCTGGAATGTACGTTTGCCTTCGCTATATGATTGAAGAATTATGCACTGAGTAACTGTGCATTGAGTAACTGAATGATTGAGGAATTATGCATCTTGTATGATGTTTTATGCATCCTGTTATGCATGTTGTTCAAGCTTTTAATACCAGCATTTACCCTGTTTATATTCATGGGGTTGTTTTCCCAGCTGTGTTGGTGTTTTCCGCGTCCTCTTCGTCAGATAAGGGATGGGGACATGACAGATTTAAAATTCATATTTATCTTCATATAGATGTCCATGGAATTTCAATCCAACATCCTGAAACCCTTCAGTATCTCTACTGCACATTTTTTTTAGCAAAGGAAAATATTATCTAGGGATTTCCACACCTCTAATATCAAGAATCACAACAAGATTCATTCAGTACTCTTTTGAGATTTTTTCTGAATTATGAGCATCATGAAAATATCATTTTTGTAGTAGGTCCATCAACCAGTTACACTAGTTCTTTAGGAGTTGGGGAATCTAGCTTGTCCCTCTCACTGTCAAAATGTGAGAATCATAATTTGGGTCCTCCATCATGGAGACTCATGCTCATTTATTCCTGAATATCTTCTTTGACACATGAATGTTAATAAGATATAATATCTTCAAGAGTCTTCACATCTCTCTGAATAGTATTAATGAACCTATCATGTCTTCTTCCCAAGAGGCATAGGAACCTACCAAAATATTATCTTTTACGGCCAGCTATTAGAATGACTTCACATTCATGTATTTCTTTTCTTCTAGGTCAGAGAATATGAATTTTCCCTACAAGACAAATTATTCTCATGATTAATACATTTTCATAATTGAGAAATGTAATCACATGACAACTTTAAAAATTCAAGAAATGGTTCACAAAGTTATGTACATAGATTAAATCAATGTTTTGTTAGAATACTCAAAACCCATTCCCATACTTAAGATATATTTGATTAATCTTCATGATTAATTTGCTAGGTTCTAGACTAGGAAGTTGGCCTCCACTTGCACCACTTGGTCAAAACTTGCCATTTTTACATCCAATCATGCCCCACACATATTCTGTATAAGGTTCTTCCAACTATACAGACTATCCATATTAGTAATTGCACTTCTTAGCCTTTTATAGACTTAGAATGTTTTTTACAGCTTGAAGGTAAAAAGGTAAAAGCTAGTCTCATGGAAATTTCCTTGTTTTTTTCCCAACTTATGCTCCCTCTTTTTCTCTCTTAAAAACATGAATCCATTGAATTTACATCACTCATTAGATAAAATACCTTATCTAGATAATTCATGACCTCCTTGACTGATTTGGAATGTGTTTTATGCACCTAGGGGGGATTTTTTACTTTAGTAAGCATGCTAATTGTGAGGATTCAACATTCCTCCTTAGGTATTGGAATATATGATGCAATTATATATTTGGATAGTCTTCTAATTAAGAATTTTAGCTGATGTACACTTATGCAATGCAAGTTAGTGTTATGCACCAATTTAAGTCTCCAATTTGAGTGGATATATGCATGTCTTGCAACAATATTTTGTGAGTTCAATTGTACTAAGAATGAGCTTAGTTTCCACATGGTATAAGAGATCCCTTAGCTTTATTTTTATCCTCTCTTTTTTCTATTACAGGATTTATTATCACTCTATTAGGGAGCACATTCAGTCTAATAAGGAGCACTTGCGAAAGAAATGGATCAATCTCAAAATATCGTCTTGACTCCATTCAACTATTTTGAATGGAAGGCACAGATTAAGATCTTGTTGAGGATAAAGGGCCTCTACAGGGTGACCATGGAAACTAAAGCTAAGCCTAATGTAGTAATAGAGAATATCAAGTGGAATAGTAGAATAGATGAGGCTTATGGTTTCTTGTGTCTCAATATTTCCAAAGACCTTCTTTTACATCTGGATGGATTGACCACACCAAATGAACTATGGGAGAAAATTCAAATTTTTTTTGGAACAAAATATGAAATGAAGGGGCATAAACTAGATAAAGAGCTTATCTCACTGAGTCCAAGCAATTTCAATTCCTTACAAGACTCGGTTTCTCCAAGTTCAAATCTCTTCTTTTTCGACTAAAGCAGTGTGGACTTGAAAAGAAGGATGAGAAAATAGTATTCAACATGCTTTAAAATTTAGGCCCTGACTACTTAGTGTCTTTTTCGACCTTCCATGCCACAAAATGGATCGTTCGAAACTGGAAAATTCCTTCACTTGCAAAGTTCATGGAATCTTTGACCTAGGAGTAAGACAAGTTGGTCATCATGGGAACCATTAAGCTTTCCAAAGATCAAGCTTTGGTTGTTGGAGATTCAAATAAGGATTTGAAAGGTAAGATGAACGATAATACAAACAATCCTCCTAATGAAAATAAAGGGGAATAAAATTCTCAAGAGGAGACTTCAAGATTCAAGAAGAATCCCTAAAAGAAGAAAGGAAAAGGTGAGATGAGCAAGTGCACGTATTGTAATAGAGGATTCCATATAGAGAGCTCCTACATGAAGAAACAAATTGATAGGATGACTGAAATCCTTGAGAAGAAAAATATCTCTCTTCCTTAAGTCACAAAGAAGGAGGGAGGATCAAATTTTGAAGACAAGGAGATAGTTCATGCCCTGGTAACAAACACTGTAAGATCCTCTTCTTTCATCATTGATTTTGGAGCTTCAAGGCATATTCTATCGACGAGGCCTTCAGCTCTATTGATTCTTTGAATGGTACTAATATTCAATTGGGGGATGAATCTAAAACTTAAATAAAATTTAAGGGTATAATAGATCTTGAACATGGTTCCTTCAATAATATTTTGCATGTCCTAGATCGTGTTTCCAACCTCCTATCAGTCTATCATATGACTCACAGTGGCTCTTCCAAGAAGGTTTAATTCACTCCCAGTGACATAAAAATCTTTGATATTTCCAATCGTAGAGTCATATGAAAATGTTGTGTTGATCATAGCTCAAAAGTGTACAAGTTTTCACACTTCATGCCATTCTCAAATCCCTCTTCTCTCCTTACTGATGCCAACGAATCTATAAAGTTATGGCATGAAAGGTTTGGCCATCTTAACTACAAGTATCTATCTAAATTTTGTTACAAATATATGGTCATACAGATTCTAACAATCAAGTTTTCTAAAGGATTTTGTTAAGGATGCATCATAGGAAAACACCCAAAGCACAAGTAGAAGAGAGTTACTCATGATAGAACCTTTGCACCCATTTATATTTTTCATAGTGATATAGACGGTAATTTCCCTGATATTTAAATTATTCAATCCAAACATGTCTTAACCTTCATTTATGATTTTTCCAAATACTGTTGTGTCTTATTCTGAAAGTACAAGTCATAAGTCTTTGACCTCTTCAAGCGTTTTAAAGCCCTAATAGAAAAACAATATGGAAGGTATATCAAGGTCCTCAAATATCATAATGGTAGTGAATATGTCATATCTGAATTGAAATGATTTTTTGAAGATGCAGGTATCCATATGAAACATTCGATTCCTTACATACCTCAGCATAATGGTGTTGTTGAGAGGAAGAATAGATATATTAAAGAGATTACGAGTTGTATGATGGAGTCTAAGAATTTGGCACCAAATATTTGGTCCAAAGCAATCAATTACGCATCCTATATCTAGAATAAGGTGCCTGAAAAATACTTGGATGGAATATCTCCTTTCAAACCTTGGAGTGATACAATCATGATGCATCCCACTTTAGGATTTTTGGCTCTAAATATTGGGCTAGAATTCCACCTGAAAAGAGAAAGGATTTGCAGCTCCAAATCCAAGAATTCTTATTTATTGGGTATTCATTAGATTACAAAGGGTACAAACTGATCAATGTGAGCACTCAAAAAATATTTTATCGAAAGGAATGTTTGGTTTAAAGAAGAGCTTATACCAACAACTGAAATTGGAGAATCCTCTTCACCATCACCTCTGATTGTAAGTGAAGAATCTAATAACATTTATGATTCTGATATGTATGATAATGAATATTTACTTGCATATCCAACCACTCACTCCTATAATACGTAAGTGGGTAGTAAATACTATTCAAGCAACTAGGGAACTAGCTGGGAATCCTAATGATTCTAAGAGAACTAGATCTTAGAATGAGAGTGCCCTCTCTATTAAAGATCCAAGCTTTGATAATACTTGTTACATGATGATTGAATATGATCCACAATCATATGCTGAAGTTTCATATGATAACATGGTAGAGGAGAACTGTCATGTTCAATAAATAACGAAGCTTGTTCCATAGTATAATGATCATACCCTTTTCTCTTAGAGACATCATCGACAGGGTCAAACCTCTTTGATTGAAAAATAAAAATAACAATATAAAATGAAATAAAATGGTTTAGGGTCCAATCCCTCTAAGTATATCAATCATTTTTACAACAAGAATGTGAGGTTCAAAGACATTACATTTACAAAGATACCATATAGCACAGTTGATTTTGTTATAGAGAAGTCACCTTCTCTTCTTCTCAAAGCGAGTGTGGATCAAAACAGAAATAATCTATCTTTGATCAGCAGTCTAAATGGATTATTAATACTCCGACATTTAGATATTTATTATCATCATACCTGAATAAATGAATCGAGTGCACTAATAGTGTGGCTCGCATTCTAATTATTTTTCTAGTCTACCATCAAAAGGTAGGAGAGATGTCCTTCACACGATCTATTTCTAGATAAGTAGTGAACACAACTCATGTAGTCTATAAGTCTGTCCTTCTGAGTATTCGTAGCCCTGCATCCCATCATAGTGAAGAAGGTCTAGGTCTAAATCGTAAAAAGGTAAAGTTTGATGGTAAGAAGGAAGTTATCCTTCCCCCTTGAGTGCCACCTTCTACCTTTTCAATAAGATATACGAATCCTCTCTCGTGCAAGAACCCTAGCCACCTGCCTCTATATGGTTCACAAAATAATTATTTAATAATAGTTTTGCCACTGTTAAATGAAATTGCAACTAAATATGGTATAATACTCGATTATTCTCCTTATGAGGTTTTAACTATAACTATTCTTTATGTTTATGATGGAA
>LPNX010124195.1:518574-534766 GCA_001517045.1 Pseudotsuga menziesii | reverse complement strand
TATATATATATATATATATATAATGATCAATACTCATTTATGATGGTGAAAGTCGCTTAGCTCTCATAGTGATATTCTTGAAAGAGAATAATAATTTGTCCTTAAGATATGGACTTTTAATCATATTCATTTGATATGATGAAGGGTTTTTCTAAAAACTCTAGTCATCATTTCTCTTGGGGTTAAGGTATACTAGCCTAGTACCAACCAAGATTTTAAATAGCAGGAACCTAGAGTCTAATTGCAACAGTATTTAGGTTTGTTTTGTTTTGAATAGTTTTTCTCTAGCTCATTAAGGTTATTTTTATTATAAGTGTTTTTGTGATGAAATGGTTTCTCGATAGAAGGTTTTTATAAGGCTTTTTAGATCCATGTCTAGGAAAAAGAAAAAACATATTTTTTAACCCTTCCCTCTAGAGCTAGGTTTCAAATGCTCCTTTTCTCATTCTTTTAATGAATATTTTTTGGTTAGTACCACTCCATATACTTGGCAGGAGAAAAAGCATCATCCCATGGGTCAATACAAGCGTTTGGTATGAATGACAACCTTAGCATATGATCCGAGCTTGGATGTGACAATAAATACTAATCCTAGAAGGAAAGATGGCATTTTGGTTGATGTGGGAACAACTCTAATCAATACGATCATTCCAGATCTGGCGAACCTTGAAAAATAGTCTACATTGCACACAATATTTATTATTGTTGATTTATTGGTTTTTATCGGTGATAATGATGAGAATTTGAGAGCTCCTTTGATAAGGATTGATGTTAATAAGGATTTACTTTGGAGTGATTGCAAATAAAGAGTTAGTTTGTGTCGACAAACCCGACCTTTAACATTTTAGAGGGTAAGCAAGGACAGGATTGGAGTCAGGTTTTTCTTGTAGATGATGAAATAAAGGAGGATAGATGAACATCATGAAATAATACGACACCCTATACAGGTGAATTAGCCAGAATCTAGAGGAGATTGAAGGATCTGTAAAATTTAAGAAGGATGTTGAATATTTATCATTTGGTTGCGAAATTATGGGAACAATTTTGAGGGTTTGGTTGAGATAGAACTTATATAAATATTGGAGTATATTAAAATGAACCATTTGGAAATGATACAATGGGTAAGTGCTAACTAGAAACCCTGTCTTGATTATATTCCACAAGTACTCTAATTTCCTCATGGATGGTTTTTATTTTATTTTTGCATCTAAAGAGAATTCACAGAAAATTTTTAATATCCCTGATGTGATATCAGATCAGAATATTAAATATTATGTAATCATTAAATGAAATGTACAATCAAAACTTCACAATAACACTAATCACTTCTTGATGCAAGGAAAAATATAAGTATTACCGATAAATTTGGGAAAATCCAATGGGATCATGGAAGAAACCAAAGAAAATTTTACACATAGATTATTAATTCCCTAAGAAATTGGATTTTTTGTCCTTTTAGGTTTCTAAATCAGCTCCATTGAAGCCTACTCCCATGCTTCTGGATGTCCCAACCGTGCCAACTAGGAGAAAATAGTCACATCAAGTAAACCAGGGATTATGGAAGGTTCATCTATTTTATCAGAAATGTAATATGTATAATATAAGCTTTCATAATTTTAGGAACTTATCTGGATCAATTTGGGATTATTTGGAGTGATTTGGGAAAAAACTAGCAATTTGGACTGGGAAGAACCTGAGTAAAGGAGGCTACTCAAACATGGTATGATCCTAACAAATTTTCATGATGTGAGTTGATATAGGTATAGGGGTGATTTAAAATCCTAAAACAACTTTTATAACATCATTTTAGTGTGTATAAATTTAAGAATGCTAAAAACACAGAAACTAGTCGAAATTTCCTAGTTAAAGAGGAAGGGTCTGCAAATATTGACAAATTTCATATGAGACTCTTAACAGGTCTAGAAATATTATTCTACGTGGAATTATATAAAATATTAAAAGAATCATATCACTCATACATTAATTCCAGCTTCATTATATCAATTTTGTTACATCCAACTCTCAAAAGATCCCACTAGATGAGCAATAGAAGCTCCTCTCATGAAAATTTAGCATGAAGGATATATTTGATAGGATATATTTGGGAAAAAGGAGGGCACAATTTCTATTTTAATGACGATTTATTGACAGGGAAACATCATACATGAATCAAACATTATATTTTACTCAAGGAGGGTGAATTCTTGATTAGGGTTAGGGTTTAGTAAGTAGTAACTTGCTCAACAAGTGATGGACTTGTTCAAAAAGTCATCCAATGTCTACTTAAGCATATTTCTAACTCAATTATTCATTTTAGTTGATGAGTATTTCTATGTTGACTAAATCTATGTCTTCCATAATGAGTGATGAGTCTCAGTACTCTTGGGTGATGTGCCCCAAGTTTCCATTCCCCTTCTCCTCTCTTCCCTTTCAATATTCATTGCATGTTACAATGATATAAGGAGCAACTCTCCAAGTTTCAGTTCGAATTATCAAATAAGGATTAATTATTTTATGAGTGGGTTTATTATATTCCAACACCCCCCTTTAAGCTTGACTTTATGATGATATTCCTAAACTAATCAGAAATATATATGCATATAGGGCCTAGCAATAAAGCTATGGTCACCCTTTTAAAATTTATCTTGTCCAAAGAAATGAGGAAAGAGGAAAAACCTCAAGGGGAAAATCCTCCCTCAATAAAGGACATGAAAAGCAATACCAAAAATGTTGATCTGCTGGTGTTGCTGCTGCTCCAAACTAAATGCTGATATCTGGAGGAATCTTCTTCTTGGGAAGAAGATAAATCTGCTCACCTGATTCAAGGACAACTATAGGATGGAAACTGGGACCATGTAGAACAACTAAAATCCAATTATGTGAAGGCAATATTGAAGGATCTTTATACTTGTAATAAGCTCCAAGATGATGATATGACTTGAACTTCAAACCAGTAGAGATGAAATGAGCTCCAGATAGGTGAAATAATTGTCCAAGCAAATGTATCATGTCTCCATCTTCATTTACACAGAGAGGATGTGTGCAAGTGATCATGTAGGAACATAGAGAAGGCATGGGATCAAAGAGGGCGAATGCATGGGCTCCATGGGTTGATCTAGCTTCCAAATAATCCAAGAGATCACAAGTAAACACAACAGTAGACTCATGGGAATATACTGGTAAAGAATCCTCTATGGTAGAAGTATGAGAGGAGGAAAGATAGTGATGTTCAAAATATTCAAGGAGGCTCTAAGAATGATTGCCAAGAACAAAGGAGGAGCTGCAGAAGCACATGGGATCAAGTATGGTAAGTGGAAAAACACTGGAAGGACTTGATTTGGCTAAGCAAACATCCTAGAAATCACTAGGTTGCACACCATCAAGAAGAGAGGCATGCACAAGGTGTGAGAGGTCTGGCATATGGATCTCAGAATCCATGATAGAAGACATAGGGAACACTAAATGTGTGAGTGAATCATCAATAGCAATAGTAGCTCCATTAGTCACTTCTTTTTCATCAACGGCATCATAAGAAGATGAATCAATATCTTCTACTTCAAGAGACACAAAAAAAGATGGCTCTTCAATATTTTCTTCTTGATTGAAATAGGAAGCATTCAAATCAAAGAGAGTAGTAGCAATAGGAACTATATGAGAAAATTATTCTTCATGATCAACTTCATCAAAGACTGTAGAGGCTAAGACATCTTGAGAGAGAGAAATCATTAAGGACCTAGAGGCACTCTCCACATAGCTAGAAGGATCCTCATTGTCCTTTCCCAAAACTCTATCCAATGTTGTCCAAAGATCCTTTGGGTAACCAACAAAATCAATAAGGTAGCACATGCATGGAGAGATAGCTAGACAAATAGCTCCAATTCCTCTATCACAGTCATTCAACCAGTCACTTGGCTCTTCATATGATTCTTCACCAGCTCCAATAGATATCTCATAGAGACCTTGTCTCTTTAGATATGAAATCATCTTCAGTTTCCACTCTGAATAGCTTGTGAATGGATAAATAAGAGGAACTGATACTCTTGAATCCATTCGAAGTTGAACCTGCAAAATAAACCTGGAATTCTAAAAAAAGGAGGATTAATTAATGAACTCTCAAAGATCCGATATCATGTAGAGATTTGATATCCTCAGCTCTAATATCATGTAGAACTTGAACTTTGATAACCTTAGCTCTGATACCATGTAGAAATTCTAAATCCTTGATGGCATAAGGAATTTCATAAACTGGCTAAGGATCTAGGCACACAATTAACCTCACAAAGAATTGTAGAGAATTAGCATAAGGAGAGAAGAAGAAGAATTAATGAACACACATTAATGAATGATCAATAAATGATAATTGATATTATTACATAGGTAATACATGCTTATAAAGGAAAAAGGAGTTGCATGAAGAAAACTCAAGCTAGCTCATAAAGCAGGCTTACTAATTATGATAAACCCCATAGTTGACTAAAACACTTTCCCAATCTACCAAGCACCTCACGAATTAGCAATAGCATGTGTGAGTGATGATGAGTGAAGGAAAGACTTGCTAATCCTATAATATGGAGAGAAAATAATGGAGGATGGGTTGGAACCAAAAGCTGCCAGTTTCCTAGTTAACTAGCTTTACCTTATCCATAGAAAAGCAGGATAAAGCAGAAAAAGCAAAATAAAGAAGATTCTATTGTAAAGTGCAGTTACCAATTCTGGATGGCCATAAAGTGGTCAATATAAACCCAGAATCAGAAATAAGTCATTCCTAGGATATAGATGGCAAGTGTTGACTCTAAGGTGCAAGTGGATGCCAACTATCTAAGCTAGTGGGTAGGAAATTAATCAAATAATGATTAATTATTTTATGAGTGGGTTTATTATATTCCAACAGACATACCTATTATTTTATTTTTCTATCCAGCTAATTTTTTAGACTGAGATAAGTGATTTAATTTGATGCTAGTAATACAAAAGATAAATGTATTGATGCTAGTACTTAAGATGTATGTCTAAGAGTACTATAGAAGAAAAATGTGTTTTGAGGATAGTACTACATATTGAGGAGTAGTGTAGCTAGGGAAGCTACCTACTAGGGTGAGATACTTGAGCCTACATTCATTAGGTGTTAATAGTCAATATTTCTCAGAAATTCTATATAGATGTTATGATAAAAACACATTGAGATGAGGTTTTACTTCATTGAATTCATGGTCATGTAAAATGAGTTCTATTAATAAGTACTGATGAGAATATTGCAATTTGTGACAAGCCTCTATCTATGATGAAGTTTATATGCTTCTGAGATAAGATTGTTATGGAAGAGAATGTCTCCCTCACTGAGAGGAAGCGTTGAGAGTACAACTTCAAGTGTTATTCTCCATCACCTTATGTTGTATTAAGGTCTGAGACTTGTATTGTAATCAAGTCCATAATCTATTTTGTAACTAGGTTCATATATTATCCTTAACCTTATGTTGTATCAAGGTCTGATAATTATGTTGTATCAAGTCCATAACTTATATTGTATTAAGTTTACATGGCATTGTCATATTTAGGAGAGATGCTTGTTAGTATCTTATGGTTATATCATGACCTTATGTTAATGTATGAGAATTGTGTTGTATCATGTCCCAAACATATGGTCTATTAATTTCACATGAGTTAAGTTGTATTAAGTATCGAGGATATACTATGTGATGTATGGCTAGTCATGGTCAACACGTGCTACAAGTATCCTTTAGGGATTAGCTACCCCTAGAGTGATTTACTTTGGCATGTGACTATATGACTTGGGGTAATACATATGATCATAGGTTCAGAAAAATTATTATGAGTATGAGATGATATACAATTGATAAAAATGCATACTGACCATGTAGAGAAAATTAATATGAGCACAAAGATAGAGAAAGAATTTCAAATCTCCCATGCATCCCTCCAAGTGAAATCTAATCAATAAGACATTAGTTGAGTCTTTGTTGTGATGAAACAAGTTTAGTGAATTAAGGAATCAAATCCTTAATTTATGCAAGTGGTTGTTGAAGATGGAACTGATGCAGAAACACTAGTTCCATTTAGTTATGTTCATTTCATTATGTTTAGTTCCATTCAGCTCTTTCCAGTCGCATGTAGTTCCATTTAATTACATGTGGTTTCATTTAGTTGCATGTAGTTCCATTCAATTGGATGAAGTTCCATCCAGTTGCATGTAGATCAATTCAGTTCGGTTTAGTTCTTTCAACTAACAACTCAGTTAGAGATAGTTAAACTTATTGAATTAATGAGGGTCCATATATTCCATGTGGGAGATAAGTATGGAGTGCCAACTTGGCTCCAAGTGAGTGAGGGAGCATGGTTGAAGATAAAGCAGTTTTCTCAGTGTTAACTACTTACTAAAGCATGCAATATTCATTGCCTTCTTTATATGAACTAATTTGACTTGTTATTAAAGTGCTATGCACTTGGAAAGGTCATCATAGTGTTCCATTTGATGTTTACTCTATGTTGATCTTCGAGAAGGAAATATTCTATTGTGTTGTAATCATTCTCTACCACCTATTAATCATGCTCTAATATTGTTTGTTGACTTTTTTAACCTTCAAATTAGTGGAGGGTTTTCCTACGTCTTATCCCGTGTTCTATGGTTTGATTTATGTATTTGGAATACTGATGAGATCTATATGCACTGTCATTATGGATTAAATTTTTCAAGTTCAATTATATTCATATTTTTTCTCAATCACTAACAGATGGTTGTTTTCAGATTGTAGAAAATATGTGTTGATAGATTAACTAATGCAAGCCTTGATCTTTGATTGATCACTTTCAGTGGCATTGACCAATACCACCTCCTTTCTCCCAATTATGATATAGATATTATGGAATAATCTATTAATTTTGATATGAGTGAGAATTATAATTGCAATCTCTATGTGAACTACATATGAATGAATGAAATATTCTTCTTGTGCTTATTGCTTTAAAAAAATCTATAAAACATAAATATATTCCTCTTGTATATGAATTTTAAGGGTGCTATCTCAATGGTAGAGCATCTACATTATATAATGCATAATATTGGTGGTTTGAATCCACCGTTCCCTATCATAAATATTTGCATTTTATCATGGTTACATAGAGGGGGTATTATGACAATATCTCAGACAATATTTGTTTAAATTGTCTCAAGTTAAGACAAAAGAAATTTGTTTATTGTCTTTTATATTGTCCTTAAATGAGTGTCTTAAACTATTGTCTTAAATTATTTTCTTAAGCTATTGCCTTAAATTTAGGGAAATAATTAAAGACAATAGTTTAAGACATGCTTAAAGACAATAGTTTAAGACACTTACTCAATGACTATATTTAAGACAATACACAAATTTTGTTTTGTCTTAAATTGAGAAAATTTACACAAATATTACATCTCAAATATTTCCTTAATACCCCCTTTATGTAGTAGCCTCTAGGAATGTTTGCATCTCAATTGACCAAAATTGATAGCTAGTCTCGGTCAACATTGGAGAATGCATATCCTTTGAATTTAAGCCATTTGAGATATTATTATCCATCTTCTCATGACTATATACACTCAATTAGGTTATATATAGAGCTATTACACTATATTTTTGTACTTTTACACATTTTTTCAACACTTATACATAGTGTCACAGTTGCTAAATGGAGGACAATGCGACAATTAGAAAATGGTTTAAATGTCAAGAGTGTCACAGTTCTCTTTAAGGCATGGGTGTGACACTATGGGTAGTGTCACAAATTTAGAATGGAAAGTGTCTGGCACTGCTCCAAGAGAAGTAAAAATAAGAAGATTTTACATTGATTCTTCACCCTGTGAAGAAGCTTTACGTCGGTGTGTGCTATATCATCTATGTAACATATCCTAAATTTTGTAAAATAAAAATAAAAATTAAAAGTGCATGTTAACTGTAAATACATAATGCATAATAGCATTTGACTTGTACTTAGTATTTTTTCTATTAAAATAATGACCTCTGTATGATGACTTGGTAAGCGACTTATAGTTATAAGGAATTGTTATTTTCTTGTGGTCATACTCATGGAAGAATCATCATGTTTTTTTAATGTCATTTACAGTTATTATATTTGATCTTAAGTTCTAAATGTTTGTTAGGGATAATTATTGTTAGAAGGATGGGGTCATGGTCTTACTTAGCTTAATAGATAACACATAAAACCCTATAATCCGTGAAGGTGTTCTATGAGGGAGTCTTTCCATAAATAGGGTCACCTCAACAAGGTCTAAGAAAAAAAAACACAAGAGGAGGAACCTAACTAAACTTTGCATGAACCACTAAACCTAAAAGAATATAAGAGTTGAATAGTTACTAAGATATACCATACTTAATTGTAAGTATGAATGGTCGACAAGGTGAGAACCAAGGAGTAGGAACTTTGGAATTTTTTGGTTTTGTTTTGAAAATCTAAAATCAAACACTGTGGAATTAAATGCACCCACATGATGGCCTTAATCCTTCCGACTAGAGCGCAGTAATGTCACTTTGTAAACCCTTAGGGTTTATCTTGTCTTGATTCTTTCCAGTACAATGTATTTTTTGGATTTTCCAAAAAAGGAAGAGTCATGGATCTTGGGCCCTTCGACTCTCTGTGGGGTTTCCAAGTTAATGGTATCATAGTGCAGGATCTTCTAAAAGCTCTGCACTGGTCAGTTGGTGGTGAAGGCATCGAGGATTTCAGCCTTCAAACCCTCGGCCCTAGCCTTCATTGGTTTTGCATCACAAGTTATTTCAAATACTGTTTTGTTTGGCTCTTCGACTAACCATGAGTTCCTTTATTATTTGTGAGACCTTTAAGAATACTAGTGCAGCCTTCACTGAGATATAAGGTAAGTTCTTTAAATATTTTTCATATATTTCTAAATACTTTATCATTAAATTTTAAAATAATAATTTAACCTCGGTTTGCTTTTGGTTGTAGGAGTTTACGACTCGTTTGGTGCACAGGTAAGGGATGGCCTCTACGAACAAAAGATTGTTGCTCTGGTAAGCCCATGTACCAACACTTCTTGCTCATTGTAGCCCAAATTTTTGTGTCTTTGTGGCTTTGTGGCACTGCAGTTTCATGGAATGATGTCTTACCTGTTTTTCCTTCTGGTTGAAGAACAAAATGATAACCTTTAGTGGTTTCAGCCTAAGACATTTTTCCAGTTTAAATTTATAATTAAAAATCCATTTGACCATGGAGTCTGAAGAGGCTTCTAATAGTTTTTAGTTTAAATAGGGTTAAAAATATATTCACAGAGTCTTGGATGCATAAATCCAGTTCTACTGGGGTTTCATGAACCTACGACTTCTGTTTATTTTCTTGTAAACACAATGGTTAAAATTTTGTACAAACACACACACAGATATGTGTGTGTGTGTGTGTGTGTTTATTGTTTTGGTTCTAAAATTACATCTATGTCATGCTTATTATTTTAAATAGAGATGAGGTCTGAGCCCATTGTAATTTCCAACACTCAATTTAATGCAGTAGTTTATTAATGTATTGTTAGGGTCGTAAGGCTATTTATCTGTTTCGATTATTTGTATAAAATTATGAGATTGGGGCCATGAGGCCAATACCAAAATAATAATTGTTTAGGTGGATACCACTATGTTCAGGTATGGACTAGAAAATAGTTTAGACGAAGCTGTTAGGATGTTGTGATTCCTTCTTTAAGGTTTTACTCTTTGTTTTTATTTCATGGATTCCAAATATATATTAAGATAGCCATCGACATGCAAGAAAGGTTGCAACTTGTCGACAATATTGATTTAGTGTTTTCTTTCAGAGTGAATACTTGTATTTTGGTTGGGCTCTAAAGCCTCTGTAATTTGTAACTCTGTTGATGTTTGTAATTTATATATACAATGATCATATATAACTTAGTTTTATGTTTGAATTATAGTTAGCTTTTGTAAACCCTAACTATAGCATATAATCCTTTGGCTAACGAAGGCTACAATATTTGAACCCTCGATTGATTATTATTTTTAACTTAGGATGTTAATTAGTTTATATATGATTTTTCCTAACTAGAATGGTTAGAAAATATAGTTTTTAAATGTTTTATGTTTCTACAAAAAATAAGCTCGGAAGCTAAAGTTTTATGGAATGAATAATAGGTATATATATATATATATATATACTTATACTTTACAGAGTTAAACTTATTATTGCATACAATTGTATGAATTCTTAAATCCATACTTTTGCTTCTATGTAAAAATAGCTTCTGTCGACTGTAATGGAAGTTATAGGAAAATGTTTTGATCTTTAACATCTCTTTGATTAATAAGAAAACTAGTAGATAAAAAAGAGAATAAATGTTATATGAGTGAGCTAGATTATACTAAGTGAGAATTTAGATGAAAAGTAAATGCAGCGCTTATTAAACAATGATTATCCTACTTAGGAATGTAATGGATGAACTAAAAGACAAAAATGATAATAAACTCATAGCACTAATTATAACCTGCTAAATTAGCACTCATAGGATAATATCTGCTAAATTTATTTTATAAAGATGTTTTTAAAATAATACAGTTACCATTTAACCTATTTAGAACACTAAGGCATGCTGCATAAAACAATAATACCGAACTTTGATCTTTTCAAGTTATCTTAACTTAAAATCCATCACTTGTTCAGAGAATACATCAACATTCATAGACTTTCAGATACATATTTAGAATGAAAACATAGATAAAACAAAAAAACGTAGAACCTGGATAAATTTGTAGAAGGGGAACAAACACCCAAAGGAGACTTTCCCTCCCAACCATCTCCTGAAAGTAGCCAAGGTTACTTTCTTTAGGACCCTCAAGCCTATTCATTGAACCACTAGGACGAATATGCTTTGTAATAGCACACACAAGACTTTCTTCAACTTAGCACCCAATAGCTTACTTAACTCAACAATTTCACTTTAGCTATCCCCTCATTGAATTCCTTATGTGCCTGACTTTTTCAGTTTTGTAGCAGTCACAAGGTTTATTTCCTTGGAATAAAATGTAATGTAGTGAGCCTCCTTCTCAAAGTGATTACATTTATAATATTGCCTAGGTATTTAGGTCATTTTTGGAAATAAATGAGCCACCTACTCAGTTCCTCCTCTCAGGGAACATGACCACAATTTTAGCACTTTTTCTTCCTACAACAACTAGAAAGTGAAATGCTAGTGTTGCCACTTATGATTCATCCTTTTACAACTACTCATTCCTCCTAGTGGGTCAGTGAACACTCTTTCAATAGTATCCTTTGGATAGGTGTCTCTTTATTTAATAATTTGAAGAAATAAAATATTCAATTACAGTCAACCTTGACCAACTTGGTCATAAAAAACTTTTCAATTATTTTAACATAAATTTTTTTGAAATAAATAGAAAATATTTATTTTTCAGTTCTAGGTGGGTTACAAAAATCCCCCCTTAAGTTCAACATCGTCCTCGATGTTGCTGAGGTTAATTTTGAGTTTTCTTGGAACATAGTTGGATATCCCTCTCCCATATGACTCTCTAATTCCTTGGTTGCTTCATTTGGATTGAGGTGTTTCCATTGCACCTATACCTATCCGATGATGCGATTCTAGAGAAAAAATTCCCTCTTGTCAAGAATACAATCCGGCTCCACCTGAATATATCCTTTGGGTCCTACCTAAATAACATTGCATTCAATCACATGAGTAGAATTGTGCACATAATTTTTCAATATGGTAATATGAAATACATTATGTATTCTAAGATTAGGTGGAAAAGCTAACTTATATGCCACTCATCCAACTCTTGCCAATATTTTGAATGGTCAACAATACCTGGGTGCTAAGTTAACATAACTGCCCAACTTAAATGAGATATTTCTGGGGTTTTACCTTGAAAAATATATTCTCACCTACTTGTAATTCCTTTTGAGCTCTTTTAAGGTATTCATGACTTTTTTTCCTATCTAGTACAGTTTTCAAATTGCTTTGTATCTGTTTCAGTGTTAGTTCTAGTTCTTTTAACAAGTCGGGCCCTAACATCAATCTTCCAACTGTATTACTTCATGAAATGGGTGTATTACATTTACTACCATACAATATTCCAAAAGGACTAAGTTTAGTTGAAGCTTGATAATGATTATTATACACAAATTTTACTAAGTGCAAATAATCTGCACATTCCTTGGGATAGTCTCTAACATACATTCGTAAAATATCTTCTAGAACTTGATTGACTCTTTTTTCCTTTCCATCCATTTGTGAATGATAAGAAGTATTTAAATTCAATTTAGTATATAGTCCTTTAAAAAATGACTTCCAAAAATTGTTAGTAAACTTAGGATCTTTGATAGATAATATTACCTTTGAAATTCCATGCAGCCAAAAAAATTCCTTCATAAAGATGTCAGCAATGTTAGCATCCTTATGAGTAGTTTTGATAGGTATAAAATGTGTTTCCTTTCTTAGTTTTTCTACCACTACAATTATAGAGTCCTTTTGTTTCTGATTTTTAGGAAAACCAGTTATAAAATCAAGATTGATAATTTCCCATTTCCAATTCGAAATTGGCAATGGTTACAAAATACTTACTGGGTGTTGATGCTATGCTTTAACTTACTGACATTCTATACACCTAGCTATGTATTTAGCAACTTAATTATTCATATTAGGCCAGAAATAATATTTTATTAACGTTGTTATCATCTTTTGATACCCTGGATGTCCATTGTAAGGAATTTTATGTACTTCATTTAAAATCGACAATTTAATTTCTGGTATGTTAGGTACATAAAGATTGTTTTTATACAGCATTAATCCTTTTTCATTTAAAATATAATTTATTTTTACATTCTCATACTTGTTATTGGTTACTTTTTCTCTTAGGTTCTGGTACTCCTTGTCCATTTTTATCCCTTCTTCCAATTTATCCTCTAATTCTATTTTGTAACTGCTAATGGAAGCTATAAAATTCATTCTTTCATTTTTTCTTAAGGCATCAACTAATTTGTTTTACTTTCCTTGATTTTTTTAATCTGAAAATAATAGTCGCGAAGGAAGGCTAACCATCTAGATTTCCTTGCATTCAGATTTTGTTGATCAAACAAATAATTTAAGCTTATGTTATCAGACATTAATAGAAATATTTTATCTATTATATGATGGCGCCACATTTTTAGAGCATGAATTATGGGAGCAATATCTAAATGATATGTTTCATAATTATCTTCATATTTTTTTAGCTTGTGTGATTCATAGGCTATTACATGGCATTCTTGTGTTAGTAATCCACCCAAGCCTTCATTGCATGCATCTTTTCACACAACAAAATCCTTGTTTGGATCTATTATTTTTAATATAGGTGCAATAGTTAACAACTATTTTAATTTATTAAAAATTTCTTCACACTTTTGATCCAATACAAATATTTTTTACTTTTTCTGCAAAGATGTAATGGGATTCATGATCTTCAAGAATCCTTCTATGAATTTTTGATAATAACTAGTAATTCCCATGAATGATCATACATATTTTACATCTTTGGGAACGTGCCATTCTAATACTGCTTTTATCTCTTCCAGGTCCACTGACATTCCTTCCTTGGATATCACATGACCTAGATATTGTATAAATTATCTTTGTAGAATTCACATTCTATTGTTTGTAATAGTTGTTAGTCACAAATAGGGTTAAAAGGCTCTTCACAGAATCTTGTATGGAGAAATCCAGCTCTACTAGGGTTTCATGAACCTACGACTTCTTTTTATTTTCCTGTGAACACAATGGTTCAAATTTTGGATATATATGTATATATATATTATATGAAAATATATGTTGTTTGGTTCTAAAATTACATATATACCATGACGATTCTTTTAAATAGAGATGAGGCCGTGAGGCCACTAGAAAATTGATAATTTTTTAATTGGATACCACTATATTCAGATATGGACTAGAAAATAGTTAAGAGGAATTCGTAAGGATGTTTCAAATCATTCTTTAAAGTTTTATTATTTTTTTATTTCATGGATTCCAAATATATATTAAGATGGCCATCGACCTGCAACAAGGGTTGCGACCTATCGACAATCTTGATTTATTGTTTTTTTTTGGAGTGAATACTTGTATTGGTTCGGTTGTAAATCCTATGTAATTTGTAACTCTATTAATGTTTGTAATTCATATATATTGATCATATATAACTTAGTTTTATGTTTGAATTATAGTTCGTTGTTGTAAACCTTGATTGGGGCTTATAAGGCTTTGGATAACGAAGGCTACATGGTTTGAACCCTTGATTGATTATGCTTTTTAACTTAGGATGTTAATTAGCTTATATATGATTTTTCCTAAAGTAGAATGGTTAGAAAATATAGTTTTAAATGTTTATGTTTCTAGAAAAAGATAAGATTGGGAGATAAGGTTTCATGGAATGAATAATAAGTATACAATTACTATTATACACACACACACACACACACACACACACACACACACACACACACACACACACATATATATATATATACTTTACATAGTTAAACTTATTCTTTCATACAATTGTATGAATTCTTAAATCCATAGCTTCATTTCTATATAAAACTAGCTGGTGTCGACTGTAATGGAATTTATAGGAAAATGTTTTGATCTTTAACATCTCTTTGATTAGTAAGAAAACTAGTAGAGAAAAAAGAGAATAAATGTTATATGAGTGAGCTAGAATATACTAAAAGTGAGAGTTTAGATAAAAAGTAAATGCATTGTTTATTAAACAATGGTTATCCTACTTAGGAATGTAATGGTTGATGTTAAAGACAAAAAGAATAATAAACTCAGAGAACTAATTATAACCTCATGGGATAATATATGCTAAATTTATTTTATAAAGTAGTTTTAAAAATAATACAGTTACCATTTAACCTATGTAGAACACAAAGGTATGCTTCATAAAACAATAATACAAAACTATGATATTTTTAACTTGTTCTGAGTTAAAATCCATCACTAGTTCATAGAATCCATTAACACCCATATACTTTTAGATACAGATTTAGAGTGAAAACATAGGGGTGTGTGCAAGCTAATGAGGGTCTGTTTTGACGCATTGGATGCAATTGAAAACTGAAAAAAAAGGAATCCATCAACTTAGATGAATATTTTGAGACACTTACACAATGAATCTTGTGATGAGTAAAAAACATGAAACGTAGGAAATTGAATTATGTTTTCAAATATTTAATTTTTTTTCTATTTAAAATGTACTTAACTCTCTAAATTTAGATCTTTTTTAATGGGAAATTTTTTATTTTTGGGACAAATTATAAGGTATATATTATTGTGGGTGCAACCTTTGAGTGACTAACTAATGGATTTAACTGACAAAAATTGGTATACATATAGAGAACATATAGTACTGGTCCACAAATATTTTTCAATTATTAAAAATATTATTTTAATTTATTTTTAGTTATCTAAGTGATCAAACCTCGAAAATAGTATGTACATTGTGGGTGCAGCATTTGAATGTCTTAATGCAATTATTTGGAAATGGGTTTTTTGTATCATGTAGAGGTTGGTATTCTTTAGTGCACCATACAATTTGTTTTCAAAATGGCTGAGAAACTAGAGAGTTATGTACACGACACTAACAATGTGTTTTTTGAGTTAAGGAGTGATGACAAAAGATAAATAAGAAAAAAATAGAAAAAAATATATATTTTTGTTAAAAATTACATATTTGGAATCTATAAAAAAACATATTTGTTTCTATTTCATAAAAAAATGGAGATGTACACCATACGATAACCAACAGCTAAACACAAGCATATTGAAAATTTGGATATAATTCTCAATTAGCCATGGTTTATCATACTCCAAGGCATAGGGATGTTAAACCTAAAGCAAATTCCAAAGTAGATGCATAGGCATAATAATACCACGCAAGCATGGGTGGAGGATCGACCCTATCATTTAGAGGGAATAGGTTTTTCAATTTAAAAAAAATGCGCACTCCTTATATTAAATCAAAATGAGTGTGCATTTTTAAATACTGCAATGATTGCACATTTTATTAAAGCAAAATGACTGGGCATTTTTAAATACTACAACAAGTGCTTATTATGTAAATATAGAATTGACCACATTGTCAATTATACCAATAATTTTATTAGTTTA
>LPNX010124195.1:465726-514316 GCA_001517045.1 Pseudotsuga menziesii | reverse complement strand
CCCCCCCCTCCACTCTATCTTTTTCTCTCTATCTCTAACAAACACATCTCTATGTCTCCCCTTACCACTAACACCCCCTAACCTATCTCTCTCTCTCTCTCACACACATCCCTATGTCTCCTCTTACCACTAACACCCCCTAACCTATATATATATCTCTCTCTCACACACACATCCTTATGTCTCCCCTTACCACTAACACCCCCTAACCTATCTCTTTCACACACACACACATCCTTTGAGTTTGAAAAGAATATAGTTAGGTTGAAGAGAGTTTTGGAATATATTAAACCCACTCATGACTTAGGATAAAATAATTAATCATTATTTGATTAATTATTCACCCACTAGCTTAATTAGTTGGCATCCGCTTGCACCTTAAAGTCAATGCATGCCATCCATATCCTAGGAATGATTTATTTCTGATTCTGGGTTCATCTAGAATTAGTATACAGGACCTTATAGCAGATTCTGCTTTTTCTGCTTTTTTTGCTTTTTTCTGCTTTTCTATGGATAAGATAAAAGCTAGCCAACTAGGAAACTAGGATCTTTTGTTTCCAACCCATCCTCCATTAGTTTTTCTCCATTTTCTAGGATTAGCATGTTATTTCCATCTCCTTGACAACTCACTCATGCTTTTGCCAACTCGTGAGGTCCTTGATAGATTTAGCAAGTGCTTTATCCACCTATGGGGGTTTGCTATATTTTGGTAAGTCAGCCTTTTTGAGCTTTATGAGTTGTTTCCATACAATTCGACTTTCCCATGAGGGAAGCACTATTTATGTACACTATTATTCATAATTATTCAATGGAAGGATACACACCAATATTCATCTCTTCATTCATGTGATTCAGTCTCTTTTCGTCTCTCTATTTTTTATGTGTATGCTTGTGAGAATTCTTAGTAGCAAGATCTATTTCCTGTGCTTCTTTTTAGCATCATTGCACATACCATTGATCTATTATTTCCATAGAGAGGGGGGGTGTTAAGGCGCTAAGACTTAGGGAGTGCTTGTTAATTCCCCCTAAATGCTTCTAAACTCTATTTGAGAAAAACACCCACTCATTTTATGTGGTTAAAACGCACTCTCATTTTTGTTAACAATAACAAGTGCATGTTTTGTCTCAGTATAAAAAAAAGTAGTCCCTATCCGAGAAACACTCTATCATTATTCACGCAATTTCAAGTAGCAGACAGTGCGTTCATTCTCTTCTTCACCATATTATCACACAATTTTTTTTTATGTCAAGCATCTCCATCACAAGTGTCTAAGTATTTCTTGGAGCATGGTGTACATTGAGGCGCAAGAAATAAATAATAAATTGAGCAAGAAATAAACCAAGCTTGGGGAATCTCCCATTGAGGAGCACCATAGAGCATCTCCATCATTGTTTTTCTTGCAAATGAGGAGCTAGCAAAGGAAACATTGAATTGGTCATTGTGGTGGAGTATGTAGACAAAATTGAGCTAGAAAGAAACCAAGCTTGGGGAATATCCCATCGAGGAGAACCATAGAGCATATCTACCATTATTTTTCTTCCAATTGAGGAGCTAACAAAGGAAACATTCTTCCCAATATTCCCCCTAAGTTGAGTATCTAGACACAATTGAGCAAGAAAGAAACAAAGCTTAGGGAGTCTCCCATTGAAGAGTACCATTGACCATATCCACCTTTTTTTTATTGCATTTGAGGAGATAGCAAAGGCAACCTTCCTCCCAATATTCCCCTTAATTTGAGTATCGAGACACAATTGAGCAAGAAAGAAACCAATCTTGGGGAGTCTCCCATTGAAGAGCACCATTTTTTTTCTTGCATTTGAGGAGCATCAAAGAAAATATTTCATTGGTCATTGTGGTAGAGTATCTAGACACTTGATTGTTCAAGAAAGAAACCAAGCTTGGGTAATCTCCCATTGAGGAGAAACATATATCATTGATCATTGTGGTGATGGGAAACTCACGTAATCAAGCAAGAAAATCAGCAAGGAAGAGGATACCCAATGAAATCCTTGAATAAGTTAGAGAAAAGAAAATAAATGACATGAGCAATCCAAGATGATCTATGGACACTCAACCAATTTCGGTTGCTGAGATGCCACAGTTCTTCCTACTAATCCACATCAAGAAACACAAAATCATTTGCTTGAGGGGACTTCTATCTCCATGATAGTTGAAGACCAAGCATCGCATGACACTGATCAAGGAGTAAAATGTAGGTGCACATCAAGTCCACCTGAAACCTTTGTAGATTTAATTGGATGTGGGTATACAAGTGACGAAGTTAGAGATACATTGAATGCCGACCGTATGCTCGAAGAAGACAATGTTGTTCAAACCACCCAGGAGAATTTCCAATTTCCACCATTCGATTGAGAGAAAGAAACGGAAGGACATCAAGCTCATGTTCAAACTCCAGAACGACCAGGAGATATGGTACAAGGTGTAGTTCCAACCTCCCTACCTCATTTAGCAACTCCATGCTGAAGAAATCCAAAATGTATACAGATCAATGAAAGTCTCATTGGTTCACTTTAAGGTCTGTTGTCTAAACGAAGTATTGCATATCAATCTCAACAAATACTTGTCAACTATTTTTATTCTAAATGTGATTGAGATAAATGTAGATTATTTATATCATTGTTAAAATATGGGTCTATGATTTTTGTTAGGATAAACTTAAGGATAAAGATGATAAATAGTTCCGAACTAAGTTCTCATGTTGTCATAATTTTAGTAGATGCATTTAATACTATTGGAAAGAAATATCATTAAAAGGATCGCAATGGAGCTCATCGTGTGTTGTCACAATCAATCGTGAACAAAAGTAACAATTCCCTTCGACTTCTTAAGCCTACATCCAAACTTGTAGGATTGGATATGAAAGCACTCCATAGGTATTGTTCTAGAAGAGAACAACTTGAATCTAGCCAAACAAATGCCTGGTCCTTCATTGGCAGGTTTCCACGCTTTGATATGAAGCTCATTGATGAGGTAAAGGGACTAGTGCAAGAGTTTTGGTGTGACAATAGTAGACCTTCATCCAACCAAAAAGATGTACTACAATTGAGAACGGGTTCAAGGCATCATGCATCCCACATTAAAAATTTTCTTGACATGACCCAAACATAATTATATGAGAGATTTAGGCATGAACATAATGAACTTAACTTGGGCCAAATATCCTTCGAGAAATGCAAACCATGGTATGTTAAAATAAACACAACTTGTAACACACGTTGTTGTCGATATCACATTGAGTACGGTTATTGTTATGGCACATATATACATATATTGTGTGTATTGCATAACACTCTTGTGTAGAAATGCTCAACTACATTGCCATCGACATCATCTAGCGACTTTATTTATAGCATTTTGTATAGAAGGACAGAAGGTTTCACATTTTTATCAAAGGCCTTGCGTAGATGGGACATGCCTAGGGTGTTGTGGAAAGGAATTTTTGGAAAAATGCATACATGTGACTGATGAGCATGAACTTGCGAGACATGAAGTGAAATTGCAGTCATTCAAATATGTCACGTATGATATCAGTGGAGGGAATGAAAGAAAAAAAACAATTGGTCACCTCTCAGGTTAGTAATGAGTTCCTGAATAGTATTTTTTTCTTCGTGTATTTCTACTTCATATATGTAACAACCTATTGATCTGTACATATTTATTGTTGATCTACTAGGTATTGATTTGCAAATTCATGGAGGAATTCTTTGAAAAGCCACAATGGTATGTAAAGCATGTATGTGTGCCTCGTTGGAAATATGAACAGTTTAGAATGTGAAGGGATTAATTTCCTATTAGAACTATATTATTAGTGGTCGATTTTGCAGAAAACTACACTCTTCAACCATAGAACGATATTTGGAGTCAATATTATCACTCAGACCAGATCAGGATAATGGTCCATATCACCTATAGACATGGGAAAGATAGTACTGGAGAGAAAAGGATTATAGTGAAGGATTATCACTTTTACAAAGTGATGACGTGTCATGACTTGGATTTTGTACAACATGGCTTTCAATTTTTCTACAATAAGCTAGATGATAACAATATATAGATGGAAAAACATTGGATTTGGTTTGATGGTTGTGCGGGGCAATTCAAATATTCCCATGTCTTCCAATGGTTATGTATTCTCCACAAGAGGGACAAGGTGCCACATATTTAGAACTATTTTGAGACTGGACATGAAAAAGGGGAACATGATGGAGCAGGTGCATGCATAAAGACTACATTACGTAAGCAAGAGATGACATTCACAATTGTTTCACTCATCTAAGATGAAGAGACCATTGTTGCATGGTGTTTCTCAATAATGGGGAAGGAAGCTAGAAGGAAAGAAGACCAATCATCTAAAAAGGCACATGTACATAGATATTTTTGGGAGGGGGTCGATCTACATTATTAACACCTATTTGAGTGCAATACCGTCCAAGGAACTCATGCATTCCATTCAGTCAAAATGTTAGACAATGCTATAGTTGAAATGTGGACAAGGAAACTCTCTTGTTTTTTTATCCATGTAACAGTGGTGAATGGGACAACTGTGAATCCAAAGATTCGGTTGATAGTTGGGATCGTGTATCACTCCCAATTGGTCAACAAATAACTACAGAATTATCCCAGTTGGAGGAGATCCAGTCGATTATTTCACATGACTATGACCACATTTTAGATCGCATATAACTAGGTTCGACTATTATGTTGATCAATTTTAAATGTTTCACGAATAGTTATGTTTAGTTACCTGATTCCTAGGTCTGCACTTTATTTTATACAGGGAACATATACACAGTGGTTTCCCTGAGAGGAAATGAATGGCACACTGACTACTGGCTAGCACGATGCTTAGATGGGAAGCAGACCCTCATTGTCTCATTAAGCGACTCCGAGAGCAATGATTTTCCAATTGGTTCGATTATGTATTTGAAGATTATCGACCAGGTCAAATTGTATACCATTATACAAACTTAGTTATTGGCATAGATATCCAGCTGCAAACAATTCCAAGTAATAACTCATCAAACTCACGATACTTTTTGCCTTACTCAAAGCAATAGAGGCTAAAGGATACCATTTCTATTAGAGGTCATCCTGATGGTCTAGCTGAATGTCCACAGGTAAATAGTCAGGTATGTGGTATTTGGGTATTTTGGTTTCATGGTCTCAATGATTATTTACATATTGATAGATTGATCGCTTGATATATTGATAAATTAAATAGACTTCTACAACTTGATAAATTGCACAAGCTTCATCATGGATTTGTTGTATTATATTCATACTTACATAACTCATGCCATATAGCCCATGACCATTATCTAGCACTCTATCTAGGATATTTCTATTGCATCTTCCTTGAATCTCGAAGTTGTTCCTATAAGTACATCTCCTTGAATCCGATAATTTGTTTCTCCACGAGATCTGTGTAGTTAAGGAGTGGTAATCCTAGCCTAATAACCATGTCCAATCCTAGCTTAAAAACCTTATATCCAATCATAATAACTCTAGTCTTCACTGTAAACCATATTTTTCATTATAAACCATAATAACCATGGTTTAGAGCCTAGAGGTAGGAATTCTATGCCCGGGTAGGGATTCAACAGGTGTCCCTGAAAGCCTATAGAAGGTGGGATTCAATGCCCCATAGAATCATGGTCGTGGCTCGGATCGATGAACCGTCAAATCCATTTGATTTAGGAAACTGGGATAGTGCTAAGGGTGGCCCTTTAATCCGGTTTCATGGACAAGGGATCCTATTTTAGGTAAAATTTGGAAAATAGGGTTTTTCTCAGTAAATGTGAAATGTTTGCACATAGGGGTCAACTTTGAAAATTCCTCGACTATGAACATGTGGATAGAATTTCCACATGGAACATGCATAAACATGCTTGCATGACACACCAAAAACTCATTTTGATGCACGGTTTCCATTCTATGCCCCGGGTAGGGATTCAACAGCTGTCCTTAAAAGCCTATAGGATGTGGGCTTCATTGTGCCATAGAATTATGGTCGTGCCTTAGATTGACAAACTATCAACTTCATTGGATTGATGACATCAGGAGAGTTCTAGGGTTGTCCCTCTACTATGGGTCTATGGAGAAGGGATTCTATTTTAGGTCAATTCTCAAAACTAGGGTTTTTCTTAGTAAGAGAATGTGAAATTTTTGCACATAGGGGTCAAATTTTCAAATTACTCGACCGTGAATCCATGGTTAGTGTTCCCACATGGAACATGCCTAAAAACACTTGCATGATCCACCAGAACCCTGTTTTGATGCATAGTTTCCTTTCGAAGCCTCAGTTAGGGATTCAATAGGTGTCCCTAAAATCCTATAGGAGGTGGGGTTCAATGTGCCATAAAAATGATGACCGTGTCTCGGATCGATGAACCATTAACTCCCTTGGATTTAGGACATCAGGATAGTGCTAACGATGTCCCTCTACTCTAGGTCCATGCACAAGGGATCCTTTTCAGGTCAATTTTTGAAACTAGGGTTTTGCTCAGTAAGGGAATGTGAATTTTTTGCACATAAGGGTCAACTTTGAAAATTCATTGACCGTGAACATGTGGCTAGCGTTCCCACATGAAACCTCCATGAACACACTTGCATGATCGACTTGAACACCATTTTGATACACGGTTGCCATTGTATGCCCCAGGTAGGGATTCAACATGTGTCCCTCAAAGCCTGTAGGAGGTGGGATTCAACGTGCCATAGAATAATGGTCCTAGCTCGAATCGATGAGCATTAGACTCCATTGGATTCATGACATCAATATACTGCTAGGGGTGGCCCTCTACTTTGGGACCATGGATAAGGGATCATTTTTAGGTCAATTTTTTAAACTAGGCTTTTGCTCAATAAGGGAATGCAAAATTTTTGCACATACGGGTCAACTTTGCAAATTCCTTGACTGTGAAAGTGTGGCTAGAGTTCCCACATGGAACCTCCTTAAAAATTCTTGCATGAACCACCATAAATTCTTTTTGATGCATGGTTTCCATTCTATGCCTCGGGTAGGGAATCAATACGTGACCATGAAAGCCTGTAGGAGGTGGCCTTCAACGTGCCATAGAATTATGGTCGTGGCTCAGATCGATGAACCGTCAAATCAGTTGGATTTAGTACATCAGGATAGTGTTAGGGGTGGAAGTCTACTCTAGGTCCATTGATAAGGAGTTACTTTTAGGTCAATTTTGGAAACTAGGGTTTTGCTCAGTAAGGGAATGTGAAATGTTTGCACATAGGGGTCAGCTTTGCAAATTCCTTGACTATGCATAGGTGGCTAGATTTACCACATGGAACCTCCCTCAAAAACTTGCATGACCCACCGAAACCCCATTTTGATGCATGATTTCCATTCTATGCCCCGAGTAGGGATTCAATAAGTGTCCCTGAAAGCCTATAGGACATAGGCTTCAATGTTCCATAGAATAATGACCATGGATCGGATTGACAAATTGTCAAATCCATTGGATTCAAGACATCGGGATAGTGCTAGGGGTGGCTCTCTACTGTGGGTTCATGGACAAGGGATCATGTTTTAGGTCAATTTTTTAAACTAGGGTTTTGCTAAGTGAGGGAATGTGAAATTTTCGCACATACGGATCAACTTTTAAAATTCCTCGACTGTGAACATGTGGCTAGAGCTCCCACATGGAAATTTACTAAACATGCTTGCATGACCCACTGAAACCCCATTTTGATTTATGGTTTCCATTCTATACTTTGGGTAGGGATTCAACAGGTGTCGCTAAAACCATGTAGGAGGTGGGATTGAATGTGATATAGAATGATGATTGTGGCTCAGATCGATAAATCATCAACTCCCTTGGATTCCAGACATTTGTATAGTGTTATGGGTGTCCCTCTACTCTAGGTCCATGGACAAGCGATCATGTTTTAGGTCAATTTTGGAAACTAGGTTTTTTTTCAGTAAGGGAATTTGCAAATTTTGCACATAGGGGTCAGTTTTGCAAATTCTTCGACCGTAAATGTGTGGCTAGCATTCCCACATGGAACCTACGTAATTACACTTGCATGACCCACCCAAACCCTATTTTGATGCATGGTTTCCATTCTAAGCCCCACGTAGGGATTCAACGGGTGTCCCTAAAAGCCTTTAAGAGGTGGGCTTAAACATATTTGTTGATGGTTTGTGTTTGATCAACATGATAGAGAAGAAAAGATACCCATAATAGGGTGCGATATAGAATTGGAAAGAAGTATTAATTGATATCTATTTGAAGGTGAGTATCGATCTTCCCCTCTTGAAAAAATACTTGTTGCAAACTATTATTCCATGTGTAGATGTTGAGAATTTTGTTACCTGTTGTGAGGTGTTGAACTTGACTTATTTCCAGTCATTGTCAAGAAAGAAATATTCTTTGTTTGTGTTTTCATCAAGGCGAAAAGAGTTGTCAATATCTACATGGAGGTCATTGATCTTAGGATCTCATATCATTCGTTAGACTGGAAATTTGAAATATGTTTGTTTCCATATTAATTTAGCCTAGTCATACAAGATATTTGATCATTTGTACAATGAAATGAAGGAGGAGACACTGCTATTCATCAATAACCATGTAATAGAACATATTTATTTTTGGAACTAGTGTCCAACCTATTACACCATTATTACAAAATATATATCTTCACACTACAAATGTTTTGAATAATATTACATAAACATAAATTTATTAAACAAGATTTAGAATAGTACTTCTCCAATCAATTTAAACTATAATAAAATGACATATAATTTTCATCTCTTCCAAAATTGTTCCTCAAGGTGATTCATCAAATTCAATGTACATTAACAAACTGATAAAATAATGTGCATGATATAATCATAACCATTATTTTGAATCAACCTTATACTAAGATAATTTTAGGTTTGATGTGTATCCCATATATTCGTTAGATGAAGGACATCATGCCAAACACCAATTTCATTTATGTAGATCACACAGGTGCATCACTTAGTTGTGTCAACTTCATCCATCATTTAAAATTTTGTTAGGTTGTTATGTGGGTAAGGTGCTTTTGTATTCCACTTGGTTGGATCAGTTGCTTAGTTGTGCTGGGTGATTATGTGTGTTAGGTATGTTCCATATTTGTGAATACAATTTAACATTGTATATGCAATTGGATCATGGTAAAAAACAATTCAAATGTACATGTTTGTCATTACGTAATATTATAATTGTGGATTGTTCTCAAATTTATAACTGATATATCCATGCAATCGTAAAATCTATAAAAAATTGGGAACATTACACATAGAAACATTGTTGGCCACACGGTTATAATCACACTTAAAAGACTGAAACATGAAGATATCAAGAGCTTTGATATGAAATATTTTTTATATCATGAAAGTAATAATACAAAAATTGAAGGCCCTTATATGGCCTATCAATGTACATGTATCAAAAACATATTTGATGTACAAGCAAACAAAAGTACATCTATCCTAGACCTCTCCCCTATACTCTAAAATCCTCTTGTACATAAAAATACATATTTGTGCTGGACTAATACATCAAAACTCTAACTTTATCTTGTTTTTTTTGGACACTGATGCTTGTTCCCTCTTTCCAGGACCACTGTGCATCTCTGGAGACTGCAAATCAATGACAATATTTCTTGATCAGGTAACTGAGCTAGTACTTTTCAGCAATAACAAATATTGAAAATTTAAAATACAACTCAATTGTACATAAAACAAACACTCACTGCATCTATCCAAGGTATAGATGCCGCTGGTGTCCTCCTCCTTGCAGAAGGTCCCTCTCCAATGCTTCTCTATGAATAAAAAAAAATATGCGAATTATCTCAACAGTTATCAACATGTACATGAATGAGAAAGTACTAATAAATTATGTAAAAAATGAACATCTCACCAAAAAAATTTGTTCCCGTAGATGAGACTGGGGTTCTTCATTAGTAAGAGGATCCGTGGGTTGAACATCAACCTCAGTTGCATGCACTAATGCACCAAGGTGTGGCTACGTTCACTAAATGATAACATAGTTAGACATCGTGCATGTCCATAGACAATACATATGAAATGTACAATTACAAATATTCAAGTAGATGTATCTCTGCGTGACCTATCCTTACTGTAGATGCATCAATGAGTGTACCATGAACAACCCCACTAAGGTCTGACACGGATGGCTTTACATCATAATGCTGTAAACATGCGAAAATAACATTAAGAAAAACTAGGTGTAAAGTGAATTCAAAGCTAACCAGCAATTGCCATTCGAAGTGTGTACATTACTATAGAATACTACGTTAATCATCATGGACACTCGCTCTTTTTAAGGAAGAGGGTATTCTGGTGTATAAAACATTCTTAACTATGTTTGGACCACGAGGAGATCCAAACCAAAGAGGTGGTGTGGGGATTTGCGATGATGTATGTAGTCAGAAAGTGTTACCATAGTTATACATGGACTTGAATTGATGGAATAATATGTACTAAAAAACTAACATTTTGTAATATACTTGCCCCTTCCTGGGACATATCTACCCCATGGGAGGGACCTCTACCAACAATTTCTTGCCCCTCTTCATATCTAGATAGCATCTGCAAGTTTTGAAATTATAAGTATTAACAATATATAAAGGAGTGTACAGTAAAAAATTTAAATAATTCGAAGAAGATTCAGTTATTAACCATGTACTTACATTCTTTAGGTAATCATAAATTCCACATGGGAGTAATTCTTTGAGATCAATGTCTCCACCATCAGGTTCTAAATGGGGTTCCTGCAACTTCAAAAATTGTAAATATTGAACAATTTAACAAATTCATCAAGACTAACACATGCAATAGAAAGATTATATATATCAACAAAATGACACATGTTGAAATATTACCTTAGTGTTGGTTATTTAGGCCTCGGATACAACCACACCAGGTGCACTACCACCCCCCTAAGAGGCATCAATCTCATGGAAGAGTAAAAATTGCATATATTACGAATCTCCTAATATGTTTACAATATGGAAAAATTTAAAATTAAACAACAATAGAATCTTAACAATGTCGTGACCTGACCACTAGTCATCATATAGGTACCATGTGCTGATCCAAGACCATAACAGGATTGACCACATGTTGTGCACATGTGTGGCTCATTCTGCGGCACATGGGATGTCGTTATATCCCCATCAATAGATGGTCCTCTACCACCAAAAGCCAATGGTTGTACCCCACTAGATGAAGAGGGCCCTTCCTCGTCAATAGTTGTGGTGTGTCAGAAAACCATCTCAGTTAGAGTAAGAAATGTCGTATGTGTACGGGTAACCATATCATGCGCATGATGGATTTATGGCCTCAATAGATGGGTAGGAGGTGGAGTTATCTTTCGATTGGCATCTCTATGCCTAGCATTGGGTCAGTTTTGGGGAATCCCTCTACCAGCGTCCTAGAACCCCAACATGTGAAAATAGTTGACATGTTTCCCCATCACAAACTCTGCATACAAGTTTCAGAGGAAGTACAATAGTATTTTCCTATGGTTGTGTGGGGGAATGTCAAAAACCATGTACCAGTTGTCCATCCAATGGTCTCTAATGGGTGGAAATATGCACCACTCAATCGATGTGACTTGTTGCTCTCCAGAATTTCATCCATCCCAGGCACTCTAAACAATGTATATATGTGCTCTTTGGTTATTTTTAGCTTCTTTATGTCATTGTAGCTAAAACCATCAACATATTCTCATATGTTTGTTTCCCTATAGGATGCAATGCTATACAAAGCATCATTCTATCTAGCAATGATATCAACAATTGTCACCAATCATGCTGACAAGGAGGGGCGAAGTTCATCTCCACCCCTCTAGGAAGAACAAATTTCTCTAAGACTACCAATAACCTTCAATATCTTTGCATTTTCATCCATAGTAGCCACTACAATCACAAATACAAATAAAATATCATTAGAAAAATAAACACATGATATAATGACATCTCTACGAAATGAAAAGTGTAAAACTAATGTATGACAAATAACAACATAAACTAAATCTATTATTTACATTTTAAAACTTATCTTGAATTTTACAATAAAGAATAAACATTTAACATTTTAAATTTTAAATTTATGTCATAAATTCAAGTATTAATTCCAATTTCCATATGCATGTGTACATAAAATGTCCTATGTGCATATGTTGATTGGCAAGTACCTCTATCTTATATTAAGGCTTGGATAATGAAGTTTCATCTAAATTGTGAGGTGTTAACTAATGCCCTTGCAAGACCAACTCCCAGATTATGGGTAGAGGAAAGGGGTAGAACCCAGAAGAGGCGGCATAATTTGTTATTGATGAATAAAATTCCAGTATAGGAAAGGATTTTGTTAGATATGTAATTATTTGTTGTAGCGTGATATTTTTTTACTCCAAATTCCATTTCGCATATCTTTGTTTATATGTAATTTGGGCCACGTATGGATTCCACTTGATGTTATTTTAGTTGTATGCACTCTTTCTATATACACATGAGAGACTTTGCATAATTGTGTATAGTGGCTTTTATGTTTGCAAGGTTTCCACTAGATTCTATCATGGATGATAGTATGTGATTAACATGTAATCAAACACATCAACCTCCCCATGTATCTTGATGTTCGTAGAGCCTATTGTTAAAGTCCGTTGTCTTGACGTTCACCAGAAAGTACCCTTAAGTCAAAAGGAAATATTTGTTAAGCATGGGAAGCTTCTATACTTTATTTTAACACATGGATTAGGAAGTTTCATCTAAACTATATGGTTTTTATTGATGTTCTTGCACGACCAACTTCAATATTTCGGATAGAGGCAAGGGATTTACCATGTTTGTTTATGTATTTTAGGGAATATATGAATTCTACTTGATTTCTTTTTAGTTGTATGCAAGCTTGCAATGTAATTGACAAAGTTTGCATATTTGTTAATTTTTGTTTGAATTCACGAGGATGCTTGCGAATATCAATATGCAAATAGTGAAGTTGATTTCTTTTTTATGAGTTAATTGGGGTTTTGGTTTACATTGGCCATGTAAATTACTTATGCAAACTTGCAATGTACTTGACAAACTTTGCATATTTCTGAATTTTGGTATGGATTCACAAGGATGCTTGTGAATATGTATATGGAAATAGTGAAATTGTTTTTTATGAGTTAATTGGGGTTTTGGTTTCCATTGGGCATGTGAATTTTGGTATGGATTCACAAGGATGCTTGTGAATATACATATAAAAATGGTAAAAATGATTCGGATTTTATGATTAAAATGGGGTTTTGGTTTCCATTGGGTATGTAAATTATTTTATGGGCATATAAATTAAAAAAAATGGTTTAAAATCAAACTAGGGAAAAGAAATTATTGAATATAGGGAAAATAACATGAAACGATTTGAAGAAAATACCTCACAAGGAAGAGATTGATCCCAAGGTGGAGTTTGTTTCCTCTTTCTCACCCAAAATGTGTTCTCCCTAACTCATGATGCTCGGTCCAAGCTCCAATCAACATGACATTGTGGAAAAAATGACGGGCTCGACCCGTTTTAACCATAAAACAAGTTTTAGTAAACGTAATTGGGTTTTTGTAAGGTAAAATGAGGGCGTGATTTTTCTCGCTAAAAGGTGGACGCGATTTTGTTTATTATAATTGGCATGTATGTTGGAATCCTTGGGACTAGACTTGGCAGGGTCGGGATTGCTTGGGATGATTTCTATTTTATGGATCAAGAGTGATTGACATCACTCTACCATTGCATCTAAAAGTTCCATCAACTTTGTGCACTCACCCATAGATAAAACAAAACAGTGTAGAATCTGGATAAATTTGCAGAAGGGAAACAGACACCCAAAGGAGTTCGTTCCTCACAACTATCTCCTGAAAGATGCCAAGGTTACTTGCTTTAGGACCCTCGAGTTTGTTAACTGAACCAATATGACGAAGATGTTGTTGCGCCGAGAGGCGCTCTACAGCCCAGTATGGGGGAGATCTTGTCACGTGATGTAACGTGATGTAACGTGATGTAACGTTACTAACATGTCGGCAAAATATAATAGTGAAAGTGAATATTATGGGGGAGATCTTGTCACGTGATGTAACGTTACTAACATGTCGGCAAAAAATAATAGTGAAAGTGAATATTATGGGGGAGATCTTGTCACGTGATTTACTAACATGTCTGCAAAAAATAATAGTGAAAGTTTATATTATGGGGGAGATCTAAAGTTTATATTTTGACTTGAAGGCCAGACAAAGTACAGACAACTCTATAAATAGACGAAACCGGCGGGACTCATAATCCAGTTTCTCCTCTTCATTCATATTGTTAGCATTATCGCTGATCTTTGTCTTCTCTCACCCATCACCCTCGAGTCATCAAGTTCCGGGAGGGACATACTAATTCATTAATTGTTGGGATTTTAAGGTGGAATCCAGCAAAATGAGCGTTTCAAATTACCCATTGTCTGGTGGTAGGAAGTTATTAGCATCTATTCCAGCACCTTCTCCATCTGTAGCGGAGCACACTAAGCGGTCAACGAGGTGTTATGTGAACCAGGGCACTCTAAACTCCGATCTAGCTGTCATTCTCTCAGTAATGATATGCGGTCTCATATGTCTGCTCGGCCTCAACTCATTGTTCAGATGCGTCCTTTGCTTCAGAAGACGAAACGGGGCAGACTCCTTCGATGAGGTGGCTATCCGGCTGGCCAACACTGGATTGAAGAAAACGGCCATGAAAGCACTGCCTATTGTTGAGTAGAGATCTGCTAATTCGAAGCTGCCAGCGGGCTTGGCCACTGAGTGCCCATCTGCTTGGCCGAATTCGGGGAAGGAGAAAAGGTGCGGGTGTTGCCCAATTGTAATCATAGATTCCACATGGAATGCATTGATAAATGGCTCAAATCCCATTCTTCGTGCCCTGTGTGTAGACATTCCCTCAATCTCGTCAGCCAAAACAAGAAGCCCAGCGGCACTGCGCCGAATTCTGAGGCCGTGGAATCAAACAGCGTGATGCAGGTAGTGATTCACACCGAAGTTTCAACTCAAGTGATTCCTGAGCCACGCACCGAAACGTTGGAGAGAAGTCCAGAAGAGGCAACGGAGGTTACGACTTCTTCACCGACTTTGCCTCCGTGTTCAGTGTTTGAAAATGAAAAATGAAAGGCCAGGTATGAACAATGTGGGGTACTAGTTATTTATATGGGCCGATAATTTATTCAGATGAGATGAATTTGTATTGAAAGTTCATCGCGTGTATCTGATACACGGAATCGCAATTTCCCAATTTCTCGATAAAGAGGCGATGGGAAGAGCTGTAATTGCGACTGGCTGAAAGATATTGGTTTTCACTGTTAGTTACAATATCTCATTATATCGGATCGATATTGTATACAATGTTGTTAATGGAAACGAGATTTTGAGAATGATCATTGTGAAAATCTTGCAGCTAAAGTTAGCGTGAAAATTTCCTTTAGATCATTTAGATGTAATTATCTATAATCTTTAACCAGTTTTAATTTTAAAATATTTCAATAAAAAATATTTAATATTTTTATTCAAAGATCTTCAAAGAATGTGTTAAGATTCAAACCAAAAGACACATCTTCAATATTTAATATTTTTATTCAAATACTCGTTGAAAACATTTAGTTGAATAATGTTAGTTCATAACAAAATAAAAAATAATAATAAATATTATATGTGGGCCATAAATAATATTAAATATTAATAATAAAATATTATATGTGGACCTTAAATAAAAAGATGTGTCTTTTGGTTTGAATCAAATCAATGAATACATATGAAGAGATTTGATCCCTCTCGGCGCTTGATAGAGCCTAGGATTTGGATCTACGCTGGTGTAATAGCACACATAGAACTTTCTACAACTTAGCACTCAGTAGCAAACTTAACTCAACAATTTCACTTTAGCTATCCCCTCATCAAATTCCTTATGGGCCTGACTTTTCAATTTTGCAGCAGTTACAAGTTTCGTTCCCTTGGAATATAATGTAATGTAGCGAGCTTCTTGCTCAATTCGATTGTATTTATAATATTTCTTAGGTCTTTGTGTCAGTTTTGGAAATTAATGAGCCAACTGCTTAGTTCATCCTATTAGGGAACATGACCACAATTTTAGGGATTTTGCTTCCTGCAACAACTAGAAAGTGAAATGCTAGTGATGCCACTTGTCATTCAACCTTCTACAGCTGTTCATTCCTCTTAATCTGAACACTCTTTCAACAGTCTCCTTTGGATAGGTGTCTCTTCATTTAATTATTTAAATAAATAAAATATTCAATTACAATCAACCTTGACCAACTTGATCATTAAAAACTTTACAATAATTTTAACATAATGTTTTCTCAATTAAATAATAATATTTATTTTTCATTGGTAGGTGGTGGGTTACAATCTCATCCAACAACCACCAATGGATCTAATATCCAATCTATGCACTCTCCAAATTTTGATCAGATTGGTTCGGATACCATGACAAAGTTTAGAAATAAAGAAATAGTAAGGATGGAACACATGTAGGACTGTTGATTGCTTTCTCACAATTACTTGCAAATATTTATTTATAGGTAAACAAATATAATGTAGTTACCTAATCACACCATAAACATCAACATAAATGCTAACTAACTAAAAATAGTCAAAATGGACAAAATAAAAGTAAAAATAAAATCAACGAATTAATGAAGTGGTAGTGATTACATCCTATAATATACAGAAGCATATAATCACTAACCCTTTTGATTTAAACATATAACCTCCTAAAAAAGATATTCTAAACCCCTATGCCCATAGGGCCCTTCACTTTTCACACAACATGGTTCCTTCTTTCTCTCCTCAGAATCATTAAGCCAAAAGGCCCTTCACTTTCCACACAACACGGCTCCTCTTTACTCTCACCGGTTCTCCAAGTCCATAGCTCCTCTATAATCGAGTCCTTTTTTTCCATCGCACTCTTTCATCTCTCTTGGCAATACAGGCCACCCCAGATTAAAGGTTGGAATCCTTTTTAATTATTAAGCTGCTTTTGTGACAACGCTCAGTATATGTATCCATGCGGAGGTGTGCACGTGGTTTCTTCTTTAATTGCTTTCATACCACTTGATGGGTAAGGAATTATGTCAAAATAAAATCATACAAACAAACATAGATACTCTGATGTACAGCCATCCTTTGCAAAGAGGTGCTAGTTCAAGCGATAACAATACAGCTCAACACCATAAACTCTGTATTAACTCCCATACCACATAAAACTCTTCACGTACATTCTAAATACCCTACTCAAGTTCTAGACGTTTCTTCTTTTCAAAGTTACTAAATGCTTACATTTTTACTGTTACGGTATTGAATTATCATCTACAAGACCTGACATTGACAGCGGATGAATTAATTTTTATCCAAAAGGGAATATAATTGATCGATAAATATATATGAATGGGCGTGAACAGCACGAAAAGGATATGCATTACAGTGGAGTCTCCATAAAGTCAAGGCGTATTTGATGCAAATATCATAATAAAACCTTGTAAATTCCGCTGACATTCATCCTCCCAGGTCTCGTCAGGCGAAAGTGGGAAAAAACAGGGCGACGATCATCCTCCCACATCTCGTCGGGCATGTTGATCTGCTGGTGATGATAAGAGCAAGTGGAGAAACTGTTGAGATAAAGGTAAACATCAAATTCAATGTTAACTGCACAACAAACAATGAATGCAATATATTGCTGTCAATATTAGAATGAACAAAGTTGGTAAACATCATCATCACACCCACAAATATTCTCTCCATTGTTAACTGCACGAGGAACATTGAATTCCATATATTGACCTCAATTTTCCTAGTCCTGGACGTGACGATCATCTTCCTCGATCTCGTCGGGCATTTTGATCTGCTGGTGATGATAAGAGCAAGTGCAAGTGGACAAACTGTTGAGATAAAAGAAAACATCATCGTCACACCCACCAATTGTTAACAATAAACAATTAATTCAATATATTCATGTCAACATTAGTATGAACAAAGTTGGTAAACATCATCATCACACCCACAAATGTTCTCTCTATGTAAAAGCAACATTCAATTCAATATATTCGGAGCAGCTGTGACAGAATTATAAGTATGGAGAGAATGTCTAGACAAAGCTAATTCATTACTGGTTCCTTTGTTTAATGTTTTGGGTCACACCGTCCTAAGTAGAATCATTTTATAAATAAAAAATGATTTTCACATTCAAAGTCATGCTAGTGTCAATTTAGAAACAGTTTTGAAAATAAGAAATATAAAAAAGTTACAGTTTTGAAAATAAGAAATATAAAAAAGTTACAGTTTTGAAAATAAGGGAGACATGATTATTTTTCAAAACATTATTTTGTCATTATTCAAAATCTGTTTTAATGCAAATTTTTTGGAATATTACAATTTGAAAAAGTGGTCAAAATCATCATTTCTTTAAGCTAAGCTACTTTATATTAATTTTCAAAAAAAAAGTTACATTTTCCTTCTTTTTAGACTTAGTCTTATTCTTCCAAAGTGATCACTACTATCATTTATAAAATATTTCTTTTATAGTTTTAAGACACTAAAAATACGCCTCCCCCAAAGAAGAGAACATGGTAGATACATATTCAAATCAAAACATAAAATGCCAATTGATACATTGAAGAAGCAAACTAATTGGTTAGCTCGACATAGACACTGCTAATCTACATTATTTTATCTACATAACCCCATGACTTAACAACAAACATACAACAAAAGGAGAATCTAATAAGGGAACCTAGTGAGACACACATGTTCCTCCAAAATCCATAGATTGTGTAGGAATCGATGATCTACCTTCACCACACTACCTCAGTAAGAAGGGAAGGGAATGTGTAGATGGTGAGCAATGACATCATTTTTTATACAAAAGGAAGGTATCATCATGATGGACCTTCCAGAAATGAATCACAACATTGTCACATTTTCCTTTATCCTCTCGTTCCAATAGAGCGCACCCTAAGGAACCCTTAAGCATCAATAACGGAATCATAGATTGCGCATACAGAGCCAACCAATAGTGATTAGTGTCAAGGTCTTGTATCCAATCCTCTAAAGCAGGAAATTCATCAACAAGTTTACAGGCCTCCAATTCCTTCAACAAGTCCCACTCTATCCTCTCAATCTCTTCCCAAATTGCTTGAGGAATTGTTGTCTTGTACAAGCAAGCCACTTGGGAAGCATGTAATTGCTCCTTATTACCTCTCTTAGGTCACTTAGACACATATTCCTTCCCCTTCTCCTTGGCCTCCATATTCGACAACCATTCACCAACAATGTTGCTAAAAAATGGACTCCCATTTTCCTCTGCAATGGTTTCCTCAGAACTTGCACATCATAACCACTATAAATATCCTTCACATGTGCGCCATGCGGAATGTTGATGACTTGAAATTGTATCCAGATATCAGTGAATGAGCTCCTACTCATGGGAGAAAGAGCTCCTTGCCAAACCATCATTCCCCATTCCCAAGATTCTTCCTTTATTTGTAGTCGGATTCTCCATCCTCTTTTCATTACTCTCTCCATGCCTAAATTACAAAAACCAATATCTCTAATGATGCCACCTAACCATCTCATAAAATACCCTATTTTCCGTACGCAAGCTAGACTCTTGCACGTTCCTTACTCACTTGCCACGTAGGGAGTTCTGTCCATTGTCATGTGCATCTAGGTTAAACTAAATTTTAACTTTAATATAGAGTAGAAATTTTTTCATATGTGTGTGTGTTTGTGTGTGTGCGCGCGCGTGTGCGTGTGTGTGGTGGATCATTTTAATGGTTAAAAACAAATGTTTGTGAATAGGAAATTCAAATTTAAAAAGGGTAGAATATATACACTCTTCAAGAGAATTTTATTAAAGTATTAAAGTATTCTTAATTTAATATTTTTTAATATTTATAATCATGTAAATAATTAAGTAATAAGTAAATAAAATATGATATTGTGAGCAGAATCTAGATTGGGTGGGTAATACCATTGGTAATGATTTTTCACAAAAAATATATTTTTCCTGTTATTGTATTAATCAAATAAAATATTTACATATGCAATTCACCCTTATAGACTCCTTCCATCATATAGTATTGTGCTTCAATACATGAATAAGCTAATAAACTAATCCTTTTTAACAAAACATATAGGTTGCATAAACATCCAAAAATATCAAAACAACTATCACTTCCAATCAAAATTAAGCCAATTCTAAGAGGTTTGTTTCCCCTTCATGTATCAAGATGCCTTCCATAAATTCTTGATACCTTAAGTGTCCAAAATTAAGAGTAATGGTACTTTTTGAGAGAGCATCTGTCCTTGAGTTAAAAATTCTAGAGATGTGCATGAACTTGATATGTCAGAAAGATCTTATTAGATCTTGTACTTTCTGACATCAATGGCTGAGAGTCAACACCTGAATATTGAATAAGCCATTCATCCATTCAATTAAAACTTTGGAGTCTCCTAAAATACCAATATCAAATATTCCAATAAGAGCAGGAAATTGGAGAAGGCCAAATAGACTCAGCAGCTCATCCTTGGTACTGGATCCCTGACCACCACCCATGCTTAGAGAAAAATAATTCTCCTTGTTTAAAACAACTACCATACAAAAACCACAACGAGAAAGGTTGGAATCACCATCAAAAAAACCTTCAGCTCCAGAAATGGAAAGAACATGTGGATAATACATTTTGAGCTTCCTTTTGTTGTTAGTATCCACACAATCTTTAAAGAGGTTAATACCCCTAATCCCGGAAGTAAAGACATTGGTCATGATATCCTAAAAATAAACTTTATTTCTCAAGATCCATAGAGACCAAGAGATAAATACATGTAGAAAATTGAAGCAATCAATACTACAAAACCATTTAGAAAAAGAAATCTTCAAAATTTCAACACCACAATCCAAGATGAATCCCATAAAGTCTTTAGAAATTGACCATACATGTTTGCAAAAATCATAGTTCACAAAAAGATGAAAGCTCGTTTCTTCATTCTATCTACAAATAAGGAAGAAGCTTGGACCTATCCAACCTCATTTGATGAGGTTATGCCGAGTGAGAATCTTATTCTTAAGAGAGAGCCACCAAAAACATTTCAATTTCTATGGTAAATTCCATTCCCACAAGTGTTTGTACCACCATTTATGCTCAATATTATTCCCATTCTTGATTATATAATCATAGGCCAACTTAGTTGTAATAGTCCCATTCTTTTGGTTTTTTTGCTAAACCAAAATGTCATTTCTAGATTTAAGCCTAACCCCAGCTTCCTTCAAAATCTCAATATAAGAATCCCACAGATTAGCCCGTTTACCAGTAAAGCCCTGATTTCTGTAATTTATCCAGTGACCCCCTTTTAGAACATACCATTTAGGTATTTTTCAACAAATCCATGGTCTTCATATTAATCCAGTCTAGGTGTTCAATAAATTCATCAAGAAGATAAGAACAATATTTTTCTCCAACAAAAGGGTCAACACCTATAAGAACACTTTTACCATTACCTATATCCCAACAAATTCCTTTTTTCAACCAATGAATTAATTTGAGAAAGCTATTACATACCATTGAAGCTCCATTTGTATCAAAATCTGAATTTCTAATCCACGTACTAACTGGATTCTTCTTCAAATACTTTTTTCTCATTACTTTACTCCATAAACCATTATCAAAAAGACATCTCCACAGCGTTTTTAAACAAAGAGACGAATTAAATAAGGGCAATTTATTAATACTTCAACCTCCTAGGCATGTTGGACTAGCCAGAATCTCCCATGGATCTAGATGGAATTTTCTTTCTGAAGGAGAGCCTGCCCATAATAAATGGAAAGTATTTGCTTTGATAGAATTTATAATGGAAGCAGGAAGCTTAACCAAAGAGCACCAATAAATAGGGATACTTTGCAGAGTAGCTCTAATTAAGGTAATCCTACCACCCAAAGTGAGAAATATATAGGACCCATTTGAAATCCTTTTATCAATCTTCTTTAAAAGCCAGAACCAATATTTCACCCTATAACTATTAGTTTAAAAAAAAACCCAAATATTTGAAACTATGCTCCATCTGATCACTCTTAAATTGAAAGAGAGTCTTCAGTTATGTAATAAACTATGGCTGAGCTTTATGGGTGAAAGAGCAATATTTGTCAATGTTGACTTCCATACATGTGGCATTACAAAAGAGATCCAACCGAGAATACATAATCTTCCACTCCTTAATGTTATCGAAACCAAAGAGGATTACATCATATACTGCAAAAAGATAATGTGTACTGATAAATAGATCTAAAAAATTTAATACATGGAATCATACCTTCATTACAAGTGTTGGAAATGAATCTGTTGAGGCATTCAATCATTAATAGGAATAATAAAGGAGGGGACAACCATGTCTCAGTCATCTAGAGATTTTGAAAAAATAGCTAGGATACCCATTGATT
Organism: Pseudotsuga menziesii; assembly: GCA_001517045.1. Classification (NCBI taxonomy): domain Eukaryota; kingdom Viridiplantae; phylum Streptophyta; class Pinopsida; order Pinales; family Pinaceae; genus Pseudotsuga; species Pseudotsuga menziesii. The sequence goes on along the minus strand of LPNX010124195.1, from coordinate 491,772 downwards.
AAAACCGAAAAAGTTTGCAGAAGAAACACAAGACAACATCGATCTCATTACAGGCTCAAGAAGACCAATATGAAGAAGGGCCAACCTCAAGAAATACCAATTCACTTTGGTCATATTCCTTCTCCAAATCAAGTTTTATACCAACCGAGCTCATATTTTTAGCTTTGACAGTATGAATACACTCCTGAGTAGTACCAATAGCATATAGGATATTCCTATTAGCTAAAAATCCAAATAGTTCCTTTGAAATAAGATCATAAAGTTTAGGTTTCACTCTATCTACAATGGTCTTATTCATCAACTTGTAAACCAAATTGCAAAGGGAAACGAGCCTTAAATAATAATAATAAAGTATTAGGAGAATCCTTCTTTGGAATCAAAATAATGAAGGTAGCATTAAGAGAGCCTCACATAAAGCACTCCTTTCTAGAGAACTCTACAACATCCAACAGATATTTTCCCATAATATAAAAAAACAAGAACAACTCAATTGTCCACCCATCAAGCCCATGACTTTTATCCTTAGCAAAATTGGATAAACCCCTTTGAATTTCCTTAAGTGATATTTCTTTACCAACGTCGAGACCTTCTTCCAGGTGAATAAAGAGGGAAAATTTTTAAGAACTTTTAATTAATTACCAATAAGGGAGTTCTTCTCATCTTTGAAAAGAGATTTAAAATGCATTTCTGCAACATCTTTAATCGTATCCCGAGAACTGGACTTAACACCATTTTCATCACAAATATCCCAAATCGAATTTGTGTTCCTGCGATAAAAATCATAGTTATGGAAAAAAATTGAGTTCTTATCACCTTCCTCGAACCAAATATCTCTTCTTTTGAGCCTCAATTTCTCCTCATTTGTCTTTAGAAACTCATCTTGTTCACAAGTCAAAACTATTAAAAAAAATTGTCTTCATTGGAGAGAGGTCCTGTCAAATTTGACAAAATAATATCATAAATATCGTTTTCAATTTGTTGTAAAGAAGATATATCTTCTATATATTTCCATTTGGTCCAGAGAGTGACTTGTTTTTTAAGTTCCTTTAGCTTGAACAGTAAAAGTTGCATAACATTCATATCCCCAGGAGAAGTAACATTTAACGAAAAATATCTAATGAATAGACATAAACCTTCATTTTTAAGCCATGGGTGGTCAAACTTGAATGGTCTAATAGTACCCAAGGGATCAACATCAACTTGTAAAGCAATGTGAAAGTGATTAGATATACTGTTTTAAAGAACCCAAGTTATATATCTTCATAAGAAAACGATCAAGTCTCTTACTCACTCTAGCACCTACTTCCTTACTTTTCCAAGTGGGAGTGATTTTAGGAGGACCAATATCAACTAACTGATACTTCTTAAAAATATCTAAGAAATATTCATCCAAAGGATCAGGAGAACAATCAGTTCACCATTTTTCAAAAGAGTGTAAAGTTAGGTTTAGATCACCAACAATAACCAAATTCTCAAGGACTAACAAACATCTTACTTCGATCCTATCCAAAAATTGGCTTCTCTCCTTATAGGGAGCATAAATATTTAATCAATGTAGATGTTTCTCAAACCCCAGAAATTTCCCTAGCAGCAAGATCCAAACACAAGTCCTATATGGTTTGAAAAAACAAGTAAAAGGGTTCCAAGCAGCTACCAATCGACCAAAAATCCCATCTTCATCTAAAGCACAACATCTTGTTGTTTTATAATTATTAGAATTAACTCACAGACTTTAGTTCCCAAATTCATAGTTTCTTGGAAAAAATAAACATATGCTCTATTAGTTAGAAATAAATTTTTGAGGGCGAGAAATTTTGGACCACCCCCTAAACCCCTAACATTGAAAGAGATGTAGATCATTCTAGAACCTATGCAAATGGATTTTGTGCTCTAAGCACCCTATTAAAACCAACCACATTGCTACTATCTTTCTCAACGATGTAAATTTTATTTGAAACCGAGCTATAACCTAATTCGAGGAGTAAATCTTTCTCTCCTTCATCAATATTTTTTTATCTACAATCCTTCTGCTTATTCTTTCTACGGATCATCACATTTTGACATCTAATGGAATTAATAGGAACACAATCTGAATTACCCATTGATTTGTTAACATAGGTAGTGAGTGGGTTTTTTACCAAATCAAAAACAAACATACCAACTGTAGAACCCTCATGTCCATCCCTTAACAGTCCTTTATTATAAATAGAATGTGTCATACCATTAACATTACAGTTACGAGAGTCAAAGGTAGGTTTTGAAGCAACAAGGAGAGGGTTATTAAGCAAAACACCATCACCCACAATAGGAGACTCCCTTAAACCAATACTAAGAGAAACCCTATCAGATCCCGAAACCACTAAAGGAGAAATCCTTTCATAAAAAACAATAGGAGAAATAACATTTGACAAAAAAAATAAAACCAGGGTTTAGTAAAAAACTCGATCTTGTAGAGTAATGTCTTTCAATTGATTTAATATACTAAATTTTTTTAAAGGTAAAATCCTTGCAAGGAAACAAAGAAGATCATACATGCATATGTTTTGTGTAGAAAACTTCCTCCTTCATAGAATGTTCACAAGGGAAGCTAAGCACACAACAGCATGAGAAACCCTCTTATGATTCTTACCAGAATAATCCTTCACCAAGAAGTGACAACCTCTCTTGACATTCCCAGTACTGTTACATTTGATGTATTTGTAACTTCGGAATGTATTCGCTTGTATAGATTGTATTTCGTTGGTCCCCGATGCTCCTATTAGGAGAATCACTTGTATTTCTTTGTAGCCCAATGTTCCTATTGAGAGAATTACTAAAAGTCATGAGGAATTCCCCTCCATTTTAAGGTCATTAGTACCCTATTTGTGGTTACCCGAACCTACATAACTGAGTTATGATTACTCAAGTCTACATAACATAGTCAAATATTAACTGAACGAAAGAATATAAATAGAGTGAGCCTCTAGATTTATCACAGTCACTCACACTCAATTGTAGCGCATAACTGAGAGAGAGAAGAAGCTGCGACAAGAGAGAGAGAGAGACAACTGCTGTCGGGAGGTCATCTTTGTATCTTTGGGTTTTACTTTTGTTGCTCATTCTATCTCTGAGGAAGTTGTGGGGTTCTCTCCTTTATGGTTTCCCCAAGGAAAATCTTTGTGTTCATTGTCTATTGTGATTGATTGTTGTGCTTGTTATTCTTAGATAAGATCCTAAGATCATATAGCTTAAATGATAAAAATCTAACATGGTATCAGAGCTAACCTGAGAAGAAGACATTATGTAGCTATGGAAGCTAGGGCTTCTTAATTTTTGGGTCTCTCTCCATAATCCATTAGCAAAAGGAGGCTAGGATGAATCTCCTCTGAAGGGCGCATCTTTCTGTCGAAGTGGAATCTAATTCTAAGCTCTTTCAGTTTTTGACCTACCACTACATCGGGAAATTAGGGCTTTCACTGAAGAGGAATTTTTGAGTGAGCTTAGGATAGGATTGTTCTCCTCATCAAAATCAAAGTTTAGAGACAAAAATCGAGGTTTTTGGTTGATCAGAACTCCAGGAAAGTCAAACCATAATTTTCCCTAGAACCAGAAAACCAGCACCATAGAAGATCAACTCCAGATCTAGTTTCTAGCTTCTCAAATTGGTAAGATCTAAATCTTTTGTATTTCCATTTGAGGTTCTCAATTAAGATGTCTCATCGCACCAAGCTTAATGAAAATCTTGAGAGAGCTAATAGCTTTCGAGCCTTGAAGTATATGATCTCCCTGGTCCTAGAAGAAAATGAGTTGGACTCTTACATTAGTGAAGAGGTTCTAGTTCCAGAGGGAGATGAGGCGAAGGCCTTACACAAAAGGAAGTTGGTCATGGCTAAGAGGATTGTTTCTGATTCAATAAAGGATCACCTCATATCATAGGTGTCCTCCCTAAAGACACCTAAAGCAATGTTTGATGCCCTCACCAAGCCATTTGAAGGGAAGAACATAAATCAAAAGATGACTCTAAGAAATCAATTGAAAATGTAAAGATCCAGAATGCGGAGACTATATAGTCTTACTTTACAAGGGTCTCTCATATCAAGGAATATCTTGAAGTAGTAGATGAAGAGGTAGAGAATGAATAAATTGTGATGACCACCATCTTGAATGGTCTCCCTAGGGCATGGGACTCTTTCATTCAAGGGATCTGTTCCAGAAAGAAGCTAGTCAATTTTAGCAGACTGTGGGGAGAGTGCTCATAAGAATAAGCTCAAATTTTATCTTGAGAAGAAAAGATTGGAAGTGAAGATCAAGCTCTCACAGTACAATCCAAGAAAAGAAGAACATACTATCAAAAAGGTAAGCACACTCGCCAAAAACATAACCCTAGAAAATATAACAAAGATTTGTCTAAGTTCATATGCTTTACATGTGAAGAAAGAGGACACTTTGCAAGAGATTGTCCTACAATGATAGATCCCACAAGAATATGGGAAACAAGAAGAGACATTATGCTCATGTTGCAAAGGATGATGAGCCTTCCAAGAAAAGAGTCAAACAAGACAATGATGATTCTTCAAGTGATTAAGAATATACTTTGATCTCTACCCTCACGGGATCTGTCACACATGGAAGTAATGATTGGATTATTGGTAGTGGGACTTCCAAACACATGACGAGATTCAAGGAATCTTTTGTAAACCTATCTGAACATGAATCACCCCACTTGGTGAAACTTGGGGATGACTACTAGTATGCTATAAAAGGTAGTGGTGAATCCTCCTACAAACTAGACTCTAGAAAGTCTATGATAATGAAGGATGTCCTATTTGTACCAGGACTAAATAAGAACCTTCTCTCCATCTCTGCATTGGATGCAAAAGGCATGAGGGTTGCATTTATAGATGGCCAATTTCTCATGTGTCCAAAAGGAAACAATATTGACGATGCAATAGTAATTGGAGAGAAAGAGGGAGGTCTATACAGATTGAAGGGCCAACCAGAACAAGCTTTGGTCCATGACTCGGTAGAGCCAAATGAACTTTGGCACATAAGACTTGCACATGTGCACTATAGGGCACTACCACTTGCAAGAAACGGTGTTGAAGGTCTTCCAGAAATTCAGGAAAAACATGAAGGAGTTTGCAAGGGATGTGTTAAAGGAAAGAACACAAAGAAGACATTTCCAAGTAGCGAAAGCAAGGCTAAAGGAATGTTGGAAAAAATTCACTCAGATGTACGTGGTCCAATGTCATCTAGTTCATTAAGAGGGTATGTATACTATGTTTATTTCATTGATGATTTTTCTATGAAGACATGGATATGTTTCATGAAGAACAAGGATGAAGTATTCAACAAGTTCAAGGAATTCAAAGCCTTGATCGAGAATCACACAGAGAAGAAGATCAAGATTTTTCGATCAGACAATGGTGGAGAATTCACATCAAATGAATTCAAGAAATTATGTAAAGATTCAAGATTAAGAGAGAGTTTACCACTCCATATAATCCACAACAAAATGGGTTTGCAGAAAGGAAGAATAGAACAATCATGGAAGCAGCAAAGGAAATGCTTCATGATCAAGATATTCCTATGCACCTATGGGCAGAAGCTGCCAGGACACCTGTGTATCTACAGAACCATTCTCCAAACATAGTACTCGAGAACAAGACACCTGAAGATTTATTTTCCCATAAGAAACCAGAAGTCATCCATCTAAGAATATTTGATTGTCTAGTATACATACACATTCCTAAATAAAAGAAGACAAAGTTAGATCCTTTAGGAAAGAAGGGTATATTTGTGGAATATTCTGAAATCTCGAAGGCTTACAGAATATACTTCCCAACATTTAAGAAGATTGACATCAGTAGAGATGTAACATTTGATGAAGACACAACTTACAACAAATCTAGGAAGAGACCAGTTGAAGATCCTAAAGAAATTGAAATACCCAGGATCCAAGATACAATCATGGATGAAGAAATTCTAGAAGAATATCAAGAAATGGAAGAACCTCAGGAACATGTAGATCCACCTCAAGAGAAGAATCCTCACAAGAGGAAACCTACATGAATATGAGAGGCTATCCAAGGTGTAGAGAAATATAGGTCTCCAGAGGAAATGCGCAGAGAAAGGAAGAGAACTAGTTTCTACTCTGGATATGTATCTCTATTATGTGACATCATTGATAAAGAACCTTCCAACTATGAAGAAGCGGCAGAGAAGAAATAATGGAAGGATGCTATGATCGAGGAGTATCAGTTAATCATGAAGAATGATGTCTGGTATGTTGTTTCAAGTCCAGAAGGAAAGTCTGTTGTGACTTTCAAGTGGATTTACAAGATCAAGCATGTTGCAGATGGTAGCATAGAGAAATATAACACAAGATTTGTGGCTCATGGCTTCTCCCAAAAATAAGGGATAGATTATGAAGAGACCTTTGCACCTATAGCCAGATACACTTCCATTAGATCAGTACTTGCTCTGGCTACAGTAATGAAATGGAAGATACACCGGATGGATGTCAATACTGCTTTCTTGAATGGTGTAGTGGAAGAGGAAGTGTATGTGGAGCAGCCACTCGGTTTTGACACACATGATAGGGAAACTCATGTGTGTAAATTGAAGAAAGCCCTGTACATTTTGAAACAGGAACCTAGGACATGGTACGAAAGAGTTAACAGCTTCCTAACTAGTTTGGGATTTACCAAGAGTAAAGTGGATTCCAACCTTTACTACAAGGTTGACGAAGGGAACCTAGTGATACTCCTGCTGTATGTAGATGACCTGTTTGTAATAGGTGAGGATGGATTGATTACTAATATGGAGAGGAAGCTTGCTACTGAGTTCAAGTTCAAGGAATTGGGTATGATGCACAATTTTCTAGGCATGGAGGTGTGGCAGAATAAAGATGGTGTCAAAACCCCAAATTTTCACAAAAAATTAAAATTTTGAAATAACATAAGATGATGAGTCTACATTTTATTAATAGTTAACGGTTAGCAAAAGGAAAGGCAATTAATAGATTAATTTGCATAAACTCAATTATGTTAACTAAGCAATTTTCTTATTAGCATAATCCTAAGTTTCTCTTGTGCACTAATTTTATATTTGGTTTATTGATGAGTTCTATTTATGATAGTAGGTGCAATCTGACTTTGAATTCCGGGGCTTACTTAGCATTTATGCTAACACAGATGGATTATTTGTTCCTACAGGTTTACAGGTATAAATGACTGAGTATCGTCTTTAAATTTATAAAGCATCCTGCAATATTTCTATTTGCAATCAAAATGCTTAGATATAAGCTGTTGTAATTCAACCTACATCCGTAAGGTAACACAGTTTGTTTTCTTCTGTTACTATTGTAAACGAAGTTCAGATGATTGTATTTCTTTCTGTAGAATATGTAGCGACAGTATTACTTCCTTTGGTTCTGAACAGTTTATTTATCTGCTTGATATTTCTTTATTTTAAAAAATGCATACCTTAGCAATTCTATATTACATTTCTTATATTCAGTTCTATCTAAGAACCACTTCCAGGGTTGATGTTTCTCTTATCGAACCAATCTTTTCATCTCATGTCAACCTTAGTAATTTGGTAAGAATGTAAAACTATACTCCAAGTAATGCGAAACTGCCACAATGTCTAAGATAGGATCTCATCGATCTGTATTAAGTAAAAGAGATCATAGGAAATATGTTCTTACATTTCACTTTTCTATTACATAGTTTGTTATCAAAACTTTGCTAGTCACCTAAGATTTAAAAACGTGTATAAACTATTTGTTTATCGTCATAAAAGGTTTTATTAGTGTTATAATTGCATAATGCTTAATATCCTACCCAAACGACACTATGCACATTACATAAGTTGAAATCTGTGTAATCATTTACACCATCATCACATGCATNAGGATGATATTACTATAAGCTTGAATGGTTTGCAATTATTCAAAAGAGTTAATACTCACTTATATACTATGCATATACTAACGATAACATTAATATAATACTCATTAGTATAACCTACTATGTATAACCCTCACTAGCTATTACTAGCGATATTTCAAAACATTGGTTATTGATATATTACATAGGGTATTTCTTTGGGTTACAAGGCTAAGGTTTATGTTGTGTAATAAGTCAACGTTATAACAATGTTGCAAACCCACGCCAATGATGAACTAGATGTTAACGTTTAACAATTATTATAATGTTGTGAACCCACATCGATGACAAGCTATGCACTAAGCGTTGAAACGATTATTGAATGATTTGAAACCCATGCAAGCATAATATGATTTTGATGAAATCATTGGTGATTAAATTGATTTTTGGAATGTAGGTGACTATAGAAAGTCGACTCACTGCATGATTTATTTGATGCGGCCACGCGGAGATTTCTTGGCCATGCACTGGTTGCTTATATAGTCGTCAGCCCTAATCCTTGGCTTATTTTCTTTTTGATATTTGTGTTGGCCCTCTGGGCTGCTCTGCAAGCTCCCATGGCGGCCATGAGTTGCAGAGACTCCCTTGCTGGTGTTTTTTGTGTCCTTCTCCCTTGAGTTGGTTTATATTGTTCGCATTAACTGCAACGTCTTACATTTGGTCATAGTTCACTGCTTCTCATTGCACATGGCTTACAACTACTTGAAATTTCTTTTTACTGCTCCTTCTGTCGTGGTCTATCCTTGGGGAAAGATTTGGGCTTATTGTATGTAATGGCGTAGCTCCTTAGTCTTAGGTTTTGGAGTTTAGTTTACCTATTTGCTTGTAGTGATAGTATGACTCCATGCTTGCAGACTCCTTGCAGCAATTACTCAGGCTTACCCCCTCTGTTGTTAGTTGTGAAATACCAGAGTCCATCATCTCCATCCTCAATGAGCATGAGGGTTCGACTCTTCTTGATGCTAGTTGTAGTGTTACTGTTTTTCCACGGCTCCATAATTTTCGTTTTTATCTTGTGTAAGTTATCATTTAACGGTCATTACTATTATGTTTTCAATCTACACAAGGGTTTTAATTTTTATTAAACTCTATTTATTTTACATTGCAGGTTAACTTGTCTTCCAGGTTGATGGTCATTGCACTGTATAGATGGCTCCACGAATAATTCATGGTAAGCTCCCATTTCAAATAAGGTTTCCTCTACTTGTTCAGACTCTTGCAGTTGGAGATGGTGTTGGCCGTGTTGCACCCAGTATTGGGTTGTTGTCCTTCATTTTTATGGTTTTTTTTTGGTTTATTACCCTCTCTTTTCGCGAGGTGACTACAGCTTTAAGATGTGACTTGTAAAGCTCTTCTCATAGTTGTAATGAACTTATAGTTTTGAAATATAATGTATATGCTTGTTCATACTCCATATCTGAATATGGGTGCTCGGCTCCTCACTGAGGTTCTGTACTCTGTTCAAGTTTTTGGCTTACATTTAGTCTTTGGACTTGTCGATATAATGTAAATATTTTTAATATTGTCTGTCTGTAAGTTAAATTTGTTCTCATTTATGTTTTTGTATTTTATCTTTGTGTAATTAATTTAATTTGTTCTTTTAATGGTTATATAAAAAAGAACTAAACTTATAATTTATCCTAGGTTACTAATGTAATGGATTTGCATATAAAAGAATACTGGTAGTTTTCTGCTCAGAAATATGAGCTAGGGATTTTACCCTATTTAACCTTTAAGATGATAATTTTTGTATTGATATTTAATTATTTTTTATTACTGTCAAAAGAATTTAATATTATTTTAATGGCTTGAGGAATTCTAGGTTAGGGTTTATGGAAATAAACTTTGTTCTTTCTTAAAAAAATGCTCCAGTTTGTAAAAAGAATTTCTTTTTGATTTATAAACGATAATATTTATGTTAATAATATTATCTATATATAATACAATACTTAAGTATATAATACAAATACTTAAGCTTGTATTCGTGCATACACTTGTTTAAATAAGACTGTGACTATTCTGTAACCGTTATTTGCTTATGCTTGTACATAAAATCCAACCACTAGATTATGACTTGGTTGTTTTTATTAAAACAAAGGTATTATTAAACTAGGGTTCGACCCTACAGTTCTCTTTTGTAGAAAGATAAACCTGTTAGTATTTGCAGTACAGTTCTTATATACATATGCAATGTTAATTTATTAAGTTCTTTTTTTTTTCCTGAATTGTTATCTAGGGTTTTAGTAGGATTGTTTCTGTAAGCTCACTAAAAGTGAAATGAGGATTTTCAACCCTATCATTACTCCTTTATATATAATTTGTTTATAAAAGTTTAAGAACAGTTCCTTGTTAATAATACTTAAAGCATAGGTTACTAAAGTATCTTAGTTGTTTTGATTCTAAGGAAAAAGAATACTGTGAAAGCTAAATAAGTTCTTTATTAAGATATTCTTATCTTGAATTAATTTGTCTTTAGAATTTAATTAGGTTATCAAACCCTACTTAGGGTTCGAATAGTTGCAGGTTAAGTTAGCTATTAATAATAGTAATAGATATAAACTTAATAGAACCATACTTAAACCCCTACTTAACATAAATAAATAAGTATTATATCTAAGATGTTTCTATTTCCTCTAATTTAGGTTAGAAGTATAGTTTGTAAAAGAAAGTACTGTGTAAAAGAATAACTTACCCACTTGAACACATTGCTATTAGTAAAGTAATATGACTATTTATTTTTCTAGCATTCTTAATATACAGTCTGGTTTTAACAATAACCTAAATAAGCAAATTAATATTCTTTACTGGAAGCAACTATCTACAGAAAGAAAAGATTCCAACACTGAAAAACATAAATAACTCTATTCATTTCAAGTTCCTATCATACCTTCATCTATTTTAAACACACTACCTGTGCTAGAGTACGGTCTGGTTTATTCCAGATGGGGAAAAACACAGGTAGGATTATTTCATCCAATTAAAGATTCAATATTCAAATAACTAAAAGATTACAAGCTCTAACAGTTCACTACAAAACATGTAAATCATTCATTATCCATTCATTCTCATATATAAACTTCTAACACAACGAATAAAAGACTATAGAACATGTTTTAAAGTTGGATGACAACAGCGTTGGGAGGCCGTTCCTCCCTACCAACTCCTGGAGAGCGCTCAAACAGCGACTTCTCAAGACCCCCGAGCCTGTTCCTGGTCTCCTAGGCTGAGAACTGGTGGAGCAAGTAACAAAATACTAGTCCAATGACTCAGTAGTAACTCTACACTCAGCAGCAACATCCTTCAGCTGAATAGCTGTACTAGATCTCTTTCTGTAGTTTACCCCTCAAACACATTCCACAAATTCCCTTCCCAATGAAATCCTCTGAAGTACATTCACCTGAATGGTTCTCTTCTTGGAATGAGCCGCCTCAACTCTCTTCAATGGGCTTTTTTATTAAGATTGCCTAGGTCTTTTTGGGTTAGTTGTCATTAATTGAGCCACCTGCTCTGATCCCACTTTCTTGGGGGATCATGACCCCAAATGTAGGGAGGTTTCCACCTGCAACATTGGAAGTGTTTGAGGATGCTGCCACTTGTCTTTTTGCTCTCCACCTAGTCTCCTCCACCAACTTGACCAGTAACACTCTTTTTAATAGCTCTCCCAAGCTGTTGTCTCCACTTTTATTTATTTATAATTAAATATTCAGAATTACATTCAATATCCTTGACTCTCCTGAGTCATCGTTTACAACTTAGCATATAATTTAACATAATTTCTTGGAATAAAATAAAATAAGATAATATTATTTTGTAAAATTGGGGCATGTGACAAATGGAATCTCCATGGGACAAGGGAAGTATGTAGTAGAGATCCTGAAGAGGTTTGGGGTGATGGATTGTAAGGCCATGAACACACCTATGGCATCGAACCTGAAGCTATTGAGTGATGCTTCATTAGAGTCAGTTGATGCTACTATGTATTATCAGATGATTGGGTCCTTGATGTACCTGATGAATACGAGACCAGATATTTTCTTTGTTGTGAACACATTGAATTAGTTCTTGATGGATCCTATGCTTGTTCACCTGATTGCTACAAGGCATATTCTGAGGTACATGAAGGGTACAGTTGACTATGGGCTCAAGTATGAGGTGAATTAGAAGATTAACCTAGAACGTTATGTTGATTCAGATTGGGCAGGCAGTGCCATTGATAGGAAGAGCACTTCATGGTGTTGCTTCAGTATGGGATCAAGTGTGATCTCTTCTCTTGGTTTATTGTTGGTTGTGGAACCTGATCTTGCAAATCTAGAGATATTATTCAATTGTGTTTGTACCCCAGGTGTATTGTACACTCATTCCCCTTGCCTTGGGTTTCAGGGGCGGAGCCCTCGAGAATTTTTTTGGGGATGTGTGTTGGCCAATAGTTTTCGGCGGACCCATGGTATTGGGTTAACTGTAGTATTTTTCCATGGTATTTCCCCTATAAAAGAAAGCATTGTAACATGACTATGTATGGTATTATTTTGTACTAGAAGAGAGACTGTGAAAGCGTGAAGAGCAAGTGCAGCAGTTTTGCTGCAGGCTGTATCCCTTCATCTTTCTGGACTGTAATACAAGGACTAGGAATTTCCTTGTGGACGTAGCCCATCGTTTGGGTGAACCACATTATATATGTGTCTCTCTATAATGTTTTAATGTGTTTTTCATATTGTTTAATGATTTAACTGTATATGTGTTATTGTTCTCTGGTCATGTTTTCTAACAATTAGTATCAGAGCCAAAAGGTCTATTTGGTTAGTAAACTTACAGGAAAGAAGGGTTCATGGTTCGAGTTGGAGCTATGTTTAGGGTTGAGAAATTTAACGGCCAAAACTATCAGTTATGGAAAATTCAAATGGAGGACTATCTTTACTAGAAGGATCTGTACCTGTCGTTGGGCGAAAAAGAAAAACAACCGGTGGCTACGAAAGATGAAGAATGGGAGGTTCTTGACAGAAAGGCACTGGGAACAATACAGCTGTTCCTGGCTTCGTCAGTGGCCTTCAATATTTTTAAAGAAAAAACAACAGAGGGTGTGATGATCGCATTGAGTAAGCTCTATGAAAAACCCTCAGCTTCTAACAAGGTATTTTTAATGAAGCGCTTATTTAATATGAAGATGTCGAAAGGTGGATCTATTGCTGACCATTTAAATTAGTTTAATACACTTACCAGTTAGTTAAGTTCTATAAAAGTGAACTTTGATGATGAGGTTAGGGCTCTTCTAATCTTGTGCTCATTGCCAAAAAGCTAGAATAGATTGGTCATGGTTGTAAGTAACTCTATCCCTAGTTCAAACACTCTTAAGTTTGATGATGTTGTTGGTGTTATTCTTAGCGAGGAAATGCGAAGAAAAATCACAAGTGAGACATCAGGTAATGTGTTGACCATGGAGAGCAGAGGGAGACAAAACAAGAGAGGAAGGAGCCCAGGAAATTGCAGCAAGTCTAAAAAGGGAATATCCAAGTCTAGATTCAGAAAAATAGAGTGCTAGAACTGTACATCTGAAGAAAGACTGTCGAGCACCAAAGAAGAAAGGTGAGAGGCAGCAAGAGACTACTTAGGAAGTGAATGTAGCAGGTGATGTGTTACAAGATGCTTTGATTCTTGCATTAGAAAATACTAGCGATTACTGGGTAGTAGATTCAGGGGCTTCTTTTCATGCTACACCCCATAGGAAATTCTTTCATGATTATGTTTAAGGTGATTTTGGACATGTTTTATTGGGGGATGATGAACCATGTAAAATTGATGGAAAGGGTAAGGTACGAATTAATTTAAATAATGGAAGTGAATGGCTGCTAAAGAATGTAAGGCACATTCTTGATATGAAAATAAATTTGATCTCAATAGGGAAGTTGGGAGATAGCGGTTGTTTGTCTACATTTGGAGAAACGTGGTGGAATATCACTAAAGGATCACTGGTAATAGGAAAAGGAGATAGGATAGGTACGTTATATTTATGTCCTCATAATACTGATTATTCTATCTTTGTAGCTTCGATAGAAACATGTGCGGCACTGTGGCATCATAGGCTTGGCCACATGAGTGAGAAGGGGATGCATATTCTCCACTCAAGGAAACTGCTTCCAGATCTGAAGCAGGTAAGTTTGGAATTTTTTGATAATTTTGTTTATGGAAAACATAAGAGAGTTAGATTTCTCAGGGTTGGGAAACAATAGAAGAGTGAAAAGTTAGAGCTTTTCCATACACATGAATGGGAACCAACTCAGGTACAATCTCTTGGTGGATCTCATTATTATGTTACTTTTATTGATGATGCAACTAGAAAAACTTGGGTTTATTGCATTAGACAAAAATATGATGTGTTTGATACTTTTAAGAAGTGGAAATATTTGGCTAAGAATGAGATAGGAAAAAGGTTGAAATGTCTCAAATCTGATAATGGAGGTGTTATAGCAGATTTCACCACGCTAGGTGAATCACACATTGTATGGCCTTCCCCTGTCCCGCTGCAGACTCATTAGCCCCTATGGACCATTTGTTGTCTTTTGATGTATCATTGACCATCCCTAAAAACATTAGAAAAATGATATACGCGGCCTTTTCCCCGATAACCGCGTACATACACGGATATTCCCTCTATAGTCCCATACATCGGGATGTGTACATAATCCAAAACTGTTGGAGCGTTCCTTGACTTGGATCCGACTCATATGACTCCTGGCCTTCCATATGCCTTGAGATCGCACGGATTCGACCTTTCAGTATCACTTTGAAAAGCTATATAAGGAACCATTGAGACATTGAAAGCATAAGAGAGAATTGAGAGTATCGAAACTATAGTCCATTGTTGCCAGAACTATACTTGAGTCTGCATCCCTTTGTCCCTTTGGAGCACTGTTGTGTTCTTCCCAAGCTTGCCTTTGTTAGTGAGCTTGCTATCGGAGTGATGGAGGATTGAGGGGTGGAGGCCCAAGTGGGGGATTCAGTTTCTCTGGTTCGCAGACGTGCTGTTAGAGGTTGTCACTTGTAATCTCTGATTCATATTAATAGAAATATATTTTCCTATCCAGCAATGTGTATTTGAATGAATGTTGCATCCATTGGAATATGTCAAATTCTTATACATTATTGATTATATATGCTAGAATAGATCTAACACCATGAAATATAGTATGCTTGTATTGTTTACTTGTTGTTGAGGACGTGCTATAACAATTCAAGCTGAAGATTGGAAAGCTCAATGGGGATCTACTTCAACCGTCCGGAATAAGGTACGAGGTTCGATCCTTTAGTGTTAGATGTTTTTATTTCTATTGCATATTGGGAAAGATTGATTTCTGGAGTCTAGTTGTCTGTTGTGGTACCCCAAGCCATAGGAATTTCTCTCCGTAACAGAATTGGCGACTCTGCTGGGGAGTTCCTAGTAATTGTCCTTTGGGGGTTGATCTCTTGGCATTCAATGTATTTGGATTGCTCTCTCTCTCTTGTTTCTGAGTCGGGTATGGGGGCATGTATGCCAGGTAGAGCCTGATTGGTGTGAATTTAGTCTCAGCCTGTCTGTTTGCCTGGAATTTTTTGCATCTTTTTCTTCCTGTACGCGGGTTTGTTACTTACAGTCATGTATACACGCGGTTTCCCCTGGGATTTTCACGTATACACACGGGTTCACTGTGCACAGTCACGTATACCCTAGTTTTTTACCTTTTTGTGGAAGATAGTGGATTGCTGGGTGAATGCTGTTAGTTGTTGAGTCTCCTTTGGCAATGCCTGAGTCTGTTAATACCTCTGTTTTTTACCAGAAATGTTTTTTTAGCCTAAATTTTTTCTTTTAGGAAAGTTCTTGTCATGGCATCTTTGATTTTTTGTTTGAGATTAGTGCATTAGAGTCCTTTTGCCTTAGTGCTTTGCTGGAATGCTGTTTATGTGTGCTTGCAGAGTCTGGGGTGGTTAGAGTCATTCTTTTACTTTTTGTATCTCTTTATTTTCAAAAAATCCAAAAAATATTTGCTTATCATCATGCATTGCATTATGCATTTTGCATTGTACTTGCATTAGATCTAGATTTTCTTTGGAGTAATAGTTAGGAATTCATATAGGAAAATTTGCATTCAGCATTTGAAGAAGAAATTGTGCATTCAGGTAGTACGCATACCCTGTTTTCATGGACACAATGCATTTGCATTGATTGTTAGGTGTGTATTTTACTTCTTGTTGCGTCATAACACCATTAGTTGCACGACCATATCCTATTTTTGAGTAATAAAGCCAACTAAAATCAACGCTAAATAAAATGAATTACACTCTTTTCTTTTTTAGGGTGCACCAACAAGCTTAGGTTTTAGGATCTTGGAATAGTTCATTGTAAGTTAATTCTCCAATATCACTAAACGAAAACAACTAGGTGTCTGTCCAAGGAGTGTGTGAAATCCTTGGTATAACCAGCGTTCTCAGGAAGCTCCTCTCAAAAGGGAGTCAAGCATTAGGCAGTGTGAGCAGTTGTTGATTGGGATAACCCCTGGTCGAGAACTGTGTAGCACCGGTGGTATAGCCAGGATTGTATTCGTATCTGGGGGCTCTTTCGGGAGTTTCGGGCTTTGCTACCCTGCCCATACAGTCAATCCCGCCTGCAACTGTCCGCCTAAGCGTTGATTATATTGAGGTGACCTTAGTGACCTTACCTAGGATATCGAGGGGGTACGTGTAGAGGTTATTCCGCATGTGTCCCGGCCAGGTTGGGGTCAGACAGCACAGTCGCTTTACGCATTGAAGCTGAGGGCCACAATAATTGGTTTCGAACCTCCGCTTGTGGTGACAAGGGCCTCTCAAGCCTCTCCTAGGTGAGACATACCGGCCAAATTCGGGAGCTCACTTATCCAGCCCTTGTTTGCTTGCTATTGGCTTTAGATTTTATAGTGATTGCTCTGTGCACGCTAGTTGGCCTAGGGTTGACGTAAATAGAGAGTCTTTGCTTTTTTGTTGAGTCATTGTGGAGTCGGGTGCGGTTCCACGTCGTTCTCGTCGGTTAGCAGGACTTTCGCCTTCCACTTGTCCTCCTCCTTTGGGAGAGGGGCCTAGACGGTCCAGGCGGACTATGTCACACATTGATTCACACACCATGGAGGATCATTCAGAGACTATTCTTGACGCACCTCCTCCTATTCATATTGACGATGGGGAATTTACTCCTACATATGATCCCTCACCTGACCTAGCTGAGATCGGTCCCGTTATTTCCCATATAGGATCTTTACATGATAGACCTACTCATACTAGGACAGATTCCCCATTGACCCGATACCGGTATGGAATGCCGGATGATGCTGATACTCACTTTGACCCTCCTAGCACCAGCTATGGTAGTTATGTTATGACTGGTTTTCCTATGCACGATTTGACATTTCATGTTGAATCCGACTTTGACCCTAACACTATATCTGGGGGCATTCCCATGCCTTACCTTGCAGAGAGGTTTGGGAGTACTAGTCATATTGCACCTTCCATCCCAGCGGTGGAAGCTACATCTTATATACCTTCTAGGTCTAGAGTTAGTGATCCGATAGCGATACCAGGTTCTAGACGAGTGACGATAGGCACTAGCACATATCTTCTTACAGATATTCCTTCGTCCTCGCTTCCGAGTTCTTCAAATGCAAACCCTCCACCTTAGTCTCGTGGTCCTTCGAGTCGGCACGTAGCTACGAGTCAAATCCGTACTGTGATTACTAGACCTATTGTGTCTCAAGCCTACATACCACCCGTAGTTTTAGGAGGTTATGTTCATGTTTCTAGAGGTCAGGTTGCTACTTCCTCGACATATATCCCTACTTCCGGTATGTATATTCCTACTTCCGGAATGTATATTCCTACCTATGGAGTGTCTCATGGGGCATCGCAAGCGGTGACCTATGGACCCTACTGTGGGGCGCAGTATGGACAGGTCTCTTCACCTTACGGAGGCGGGTATTCAAAACCTGCTTACTCTCCTAACTATGGCTTTATAGCTCCTACTAGTCAAGGTCCACCTCATTATGCGACTTCAACGCCACCCTATACGGGTCATACAGGAGGAGGTCACTATGGCCAAGGTCATGGTGGTAATCAATCCTATATGAACCAGGGAGCGGTCCCTAAACCTCATCATGCTAAGCTCCCTTTCCTCGCGACACTCAATTTACCTGACTTATCGAGACTTACGAACGATCTTGTGGCTCATGACCCGTCTTGGCCAGCTGTCCCTACCAAGCTTCCTTCGGACATACCTAAGTTCGAAGGAAAACCAGGAGAGGATCCGAGTGAACATGTTACGACATTCCACCTATGGTGCTCTTCCAATTCATTGCATCAAGACTCATTCCATTTGAGACTATTTCAACGCACCCTTACAGGGCCTACGGCGAAATGGTATATAGAGTTACCTAGGGGTGCCTTTACTTTGTTCGACGACCTTATGATGACTTTCCTTAATCACTTCCAGCTACCGGTATGATATGATGTTGGTACTAAACTCTTGTCGACATTTCGGCAAGATAAAGCCACCCATATTTATGATCATATTCAGGAGTGGCGTAGACGGAAGAGATTAATCCAAGCCTTTATACCACTGGAATTCCTCCTTGAGTGGTTCCTCAAATATTTATTGCCATATATCTTGAAGGATGTTTCCACATCCGGAGTGCAGAATGAGGAACAAGCCATCTTTAGGGCACAGGAACTAGACTTGATCTATGCTCAGTCTGGTTTGTTATATGAGATTATACCTAATTCCCCTCGTTCTAGTTTCGATCCCAAGGTCAAACCTGGACCACATGCCGATGGCATTGTGGGTAGTGCAAGTAAGAAACCTGCAGGTTCGGTTGTGAAACAAGTTTATCAATTGTCAATCAACCAATCTGCCTCAGGACAAGCTACAGCTTTGTCTCAGCCCGCCCAAACGGCGAATGTACTTGCTATGCAATCGTCCGACCAGAAGGGTAACCAGAAACCCGGACATAATAGAAAAAAGGGTAAAAATAATAATAATAAGGGTGGGAATAAAAATTAGAATGCCAACAATAATGACAAGAACAATAAAAATGCTGGGGGGACAAGCAGAATAAGCATAAGGTTAAGTTTCCTTGCAAGCTTTGTAAGGACGATCACCTCACTTACTTGTGCCCTAGGATGGATGAAGCTTTGAATTTCATAGCACAGGGCCCAGCTGTGTTAACAAACCCTTTACCGCATAACCAAAATATGAACTCAAAGTCCCATGATCAATCTAGTGATGAAGATCCACCTGAAACTAGTGGTCGTGGGTGCATTAATATGGTCCGTGCCGTGAAAGTTGTGACGTGTGCGAAAAATTATTCTTCATCACAACTCAACCCAGGCAAAGAACCTGATCCACTAGGAACCCCTTTGCGTATTGAGAAACCTGCGGATAAGCCTGAAGCTGCACCTTGCATTCCTAAGGGGGTACTTAAGCATTCGGGGCATAATCCAAATGCCTGAGCCACCCAGAACTATTCAGTTGTCGAGGACTTGGGTCATACTCCTTGTGCGATGTCTGCATTGGAAGTGCTTCAGAGTTGTCCGTCGCAAAGGAAGGCTTTGCTTTCCGCTCTTGGTGTGAATGGTGATGATTCTTCCTTGGTGATCAAATTTGAAACCGCAGGACATCAGCCTCACTTGCCCTACTATGTGTCCCTTTTGGTGCATGTAGAATGTCTTAATATGATCGTCAAGTGTACTGTGATTGACGAGGGAGCTGCTGCTTCTATGATGTCTTTGTCTTGTTGGAAGGGTCTTGGTTCTCCAGAGTTGTCAAATTCTACGACCATGTTAATTGCTTTTGATGGGAGATCGTTTAGGCCGCAAGGGATCCTTCCTTCTCTTAAAGTCCGTTTGGGAGGGAAGACCGTTGCGATAGAGGTCGAGGTGGTTGATGCGCCCCTTGACTACAATATCTTACTGGGAAGGAATTGGATGTATAGTATGCAAGCCGTTGCGTCTTCCGTATTTCGCTTTGTATTCTTTCCTCATAATGGGAAGATTGTGACGATTTATCATATGTCATTCAAGAATCTTCCTATTAGTGCATCTTCGGAAGCTTCGGTTCCGAAAGTTGAACATTCCCAGCAGACAACTGGGAGTGTCGGTGTAGGTATGTATCCTTCCCTCATGGGAACCTTTAGTTGTCCTGCACCCGTCCTCATGATAGGAGCTCGTTTCGATGGTGCTTCCACATCTATGAGATCGGTGCCTTTTTGCACAAATCATATGGAATATCCTTGGATTCTTCCATCACTGAGTCCTTCGAGTGAGGCCATTGAGATGAGTGTGCCGTTGCCTGCAGCCATGATAGCTTACCAAGCTAATAGTCAATCTGCTGCAGAGTCTCGTTCTTCTTCTTCACGGACAGAGGAAGAAGACTCCTATGTGCTACCTGCATGGGTAGTACAGTCTTCCCATGCCCACGATTGCCTTGATACGGTTTTCCCTTCAGATGAAGCGATCATCGAGGCTATGTTGGGAGTTGAGCCACCATGGGAGGAACTCCATCATAGATCATATTTCCTTCCAGAACTTGACCTTTTGGAGCATGAGGATTACAGGGAGATTCTTAGACAGAAAGTTGGTAGGCCCATGATTCCATTAAGCTCTCCTGGTCAGATGGCTGATGGAAACATGGCAAACATATCGTCAACTATGCCTATCAACATTTCTCACAACCCTGGTACGGTTGAGAATGTGTACATTGGGGCGGATTGTTCCCAAAATGAGATTCATGAGTATACCAAGCTGTTCAAGGAATTCCGCGATGTTTTTGCTTGGTCTTACGATGAGATGCCAGGGATTGACCCTCGGATTGTCGAACATGAAATTAAGACTTACCCCAACGTGAAGCCTGTTCGACAGCATTTACGCGTGGTAAATCCTAGGAAAGCACCCACCATAAAGGCAGAGATAGAGAAACTATTGAAAGCTGGTTTCATCTATCCGGTTCCCTTGACGGAGTGGGTTTCAAACCCCGTTCCGGTGGATAAGAAGCAAGGAGCAATCCGTATATGCACTGATTTTCGTGATTTAAATCGTGCCTGTCCTAAGGATAAATTCCCCACACCGTTTATAGATCATATTTTGGATGAGTGTGTGGGTAGCGAGGTGTTCTCCTTTATGGACGGTTTTTCTGGATATAATCAGATTCAAATTAAACCTGAGGACCAACATAAGACTGCATTTATTTGTCCTTGGGGAACATTTGTGTATCGAAAAATGCCTTTCGGCCTTAAAAACACCGGAGCTACCTTTCAGCGGGCGATGACCTTGATTTTCCATGATCTCAAGTCCATTATTGAAGTATTTTTGGATGACCTCGCTGCTCATTCTCGTGTGAGGATGCGTCATTCTTATCACTTGAGATTGGTGTTCAAAAGATGCCGACATTATGCTGTTAGATTAAACCCTCATAAGTGCATCTTTTGTGTGAAATCAAGTCATCTGTTAGGATTTATCTTTTCGAAAGAGGGTATAAGAGTCGACCCCTTGAAAGTGGAGGCAATACTTCAGTTGTCTCCCCTGCGAAATATTCGTCATCTTCAATGTTTGCAAGGCATGGCAAACTTCCTACGAAGATTTGTTATCAATTTCTCCAATTTAACTAGAGGTTTCATGCATCTCCTGAAGAAGGATACTCCCTTTGAATGGGATGAGCGAGCCCAGGAGTCCTTCGATGCACTTAAGAGAGCCCTAGCATTGGCCCCGGTGATTAGTCCTCCGGATTATAGCCGCGATTTCCTATTATATGTGGCTGCATCTTTAGAGACGATTCGGATGGTTTTGGTTCAAGAGGATGAGGAGCTCCAGGAGCATGTCATATATTATTTGAGCCGAAACCTTATTGACGCAGAGATTCGGTATTATCATGTAGAGAAGCTCGCCTTAGCCACCGTCCATGTAGTGCAGCGTTTGAGACATTATATTCTCCTTCGCCAAACTTTGGTTCTTGCCCATGTCAATCCATTTCAATTCGTCCTCACATGTAGGATGATTAGGGGAAAATATAATAAGTGGATTTTCATTCTGCAATATTTTAATCTCGAGTTTGTTTCGGCAAAGTTGAAGAAATATTTAATCTTTGCAGAGCTCATATCATATTTTCTGAGCGAGGCTGAGGAGTCGGCATGTGAAGATACGTTCGTTGATGAACACATTTTCTTGATCTCAATGGCTGACCCATGGTATGGTGATATCATAGTATATTTTCAAACTCAGAGGACCCCTACTCACCTCTCGCGAGATGAGCGACGTCGATTATGTCACGTTTCTAAGAACTACCTCATAGTGGACAATACTTTGTACCGCCGTGGAGTAGATTCCCTTTTACGACGTTGTTTAACTCACGATGAGGCTGAGGTAGTGCTTAATGATTGCCACGGAAGGGCGTGTGGTGGTCATTTATCTGGGCTTGCTACAGCCCAAAATATTTTGAGAGCTGGATATTTCTGGCCATCGATCTTCAAGGATTGTATTGAAGCGGTTAAGAGGTGCCACCCTTGCCAGGTGTTCGCACATAACATGCGCTCGAAGCTTGGCCCGTTACACCCTATCATCACTGCCGGTCCCTTCACCAAGTGGGGGATATATTTTATGGATTGCAACCCAGCTTCGGCTGGGGGGCACCATCATATCATTGTGGCTGTCGATTACTTCAAGAAATGGGCTAAGGAAATGCCTACAGTAAAATCTGATGGTGAGACAGCCGCCCACTTCGTATTCAACCAAATCATCTCTACGTTCGGGATTCCGAGAGAGCTTGTCACTGACCATGGCTCGCACTTTCAAAATCGTATGATGGAAGAGTTGGCCTCCAAGTTAGGATATAAGCAAGAGCACTCCTCTTCTTACTATCCTCAAGCGAATGGACAGGTTGAAGCTGTGAATAAATCACTTAAGTCCATCCTCCAACGAACCATCGCACAAAGCAAGATGAATTGGCATATTATGTTGTACCCTGCTTTGTGAGCATATCGAACCGTGGTAAAGACTGCCACTGGTTTTTCTCCATATCATCTTGTTCATGGAGTGGAGTCAATTTTGCCGGTTGAATGCGAGATTCCTTCGTTGAAGTTAGCCGTAGAACTCTTACCAAACACTTCACCTTTGGAGGAGTGTTTGGTTCACCTTGAGCAACTCAATGAGCAACGTAGAGATGCCTTGGTGACTCTAGAGGTTAATAAGCGTTGCGTGAAGGCCCAATACGATAAGTCTGTCTGTCCGAGAGTTTTTAGTGAGGGAGACTTGGTCCTTTTGTGGGATCAATTGAAAGAACCCTTGGGGGCAGGGAAGTTCAATCCTATGTGGCGTGGTCCTTACGTGGTCAAGCATGTATTAGAGAAGGGTGCCTACGAGTTAGTGGATTACGAAGGGATAGCCTTGGCGAAGCCTAGAAATGGGCTCTATCTTAAAAAATACTATGCATGATCTTTAGCCAAGGTTGTTTGTTGTATATTATTGTACAACTTTTTTGCATAGTTAGGTCTTGTTTATCGTGATCGGGTTTGTGATTAGTTTCCATTTTTTGTGGCAGATGTCAATGGAATCTTCCACCTACATAGGATTCGCAGATGGTGCAAGCTGTCACACTCAACACTCAGCCTCAGCTGCTTGGGTGATTTTTACTCCTATGGGTCATGTACTGTCTTCAGGAGGTGTATGTCTATGGCCATCTTCCAACAATATTGCTTAATATAGTGCCGTTATTGAGCTTCTACGGGATGCCATTTCGCATGGTGTTCTCTCTCTTGAGGTACGTCTTGATTCAGAGTTAGTAGTGTCACAGCTAAATGGTTTGTACCATGTTAGAGATTCGACGTTATTGAGGAGATTCTTATGTGTGAGATTGCTAGAATGACAATTTGAGAACATAACATATATACACATTCCAAGAAATTTTAATCAAATTGCTGACTCATATGCTAACTATGTGTTAGATTGGAATTTGTTTCATTCATTATAAATTAATCATAAACACAATTTTTACACATGTAAATAAATAAACCGATCACCATAAAA
The DNA here is from genome assembly GCA_001517045.1 of Pseudotsuga menziesii. NCBI lineage: Eukaryota > Viridiplantae > Streptophyta > Pinopsida > Pinales > Pinaceae > Pseudotsuga > Pseudotsuga menziesii. The sequence goes on along the minus strand of LPNX010124195.1, from coordinate 467,779 downwards.
CTTTTTTATATACATCAAAAATGTGGTAATACATAGGGTCATAATACAAAATTGGGGCTTTGAAAGCCACCATCATATACACGGTAGTACAAAATAGATACACTCCTAGGTGTCAAGTCCTGTGGAGGTGGATGAGGGTTGTGATCATGATATGTCACCACTGCTCTAGCTAGCCGCCGGAATAAATGCACCCATGCGCGTGGTACACCAACCACCTGTCTCTGCATAGCCTCAAGCAAGTCCTCGACTTGCGCCATGGGAATCCTGTGAGTCAGTCGCACAAAATTGGTATGGATGCTTTGGTGCGTTCACTTCGCATCCACACCGGTGATATCGTCTCCTCTTCCCCTCCGTCTATGACGTGGGAATCCCTCTGGTCACCGTGGTCCCACATCTGCATATCAATGGTATATGTCACTATGTATTGTCACCCAAAAACATGTCTTTTTGATTCCATTAATCAAGAAAACACAAAAAAATTAAATACTTCAAAAATTTTAAAAAGAGTTAGGGTCGAGATTCATTACCTATGTCTCCATACGCTGATCCTGGTGGTAATGGCATGTCCGAGTCTCCCTGAAAATATATCCCTGCATAAGGGTAGTCCTCTATGGCAATAATCTATCGTTGCCACCATGGAAAAAAGTCTGTTGGATAAGGGTTGGCCACCCTACCACCCCCCAGTCTGCGAATAGCGTCTTCCCAACGTCGTTGGGCCGGATCTCGAACCCCGTGGAGAGGAACATCCACTCTAGGGCTCAATCCCGGAACACGCTCAAAGAAAAACGTGCTCAAGATACTGCTGAACCCGAAGTTCCGTATCCTACCTGCCTTGCACTCACTGAGCTGATGTTTCATGTTGCTCAGTAGGGAAGTGCTCCAGTCATAGATGGTAGGTGTCATGCACTCCACCGCATAGAACATCAGTGGCCGAGAGGCCTGATGGAGTGATGCTAAGCCTGCTATCCTGCCCAGCGTCAGTAGTATGGCCTTTAGGCCCAGTACCTGTATAGAGTTGGTAGGGACTTGGCTCCCCACCTTCTCCGTCTTTGGGTAGTAGTACACTGCTATGTACTCGTCGATAGTCAGCCCATGACCTGGCCCTCCGCAGGTACGAAGGTTCCCCATCTCACCTCGCCGTGATAGACCTGTGATGAAATAGATATCCTCCACCTCAATGGTGAGGGACATACCGTCTAGACGGAAGGACTCTGAGTCCGGATCCCAATAGTCTGCAAGCATCTGTAGTAGTCCTGGTTTGGCCCTCAAGCCTCCTAGGCACCAAAACTTGTAGAGTTCGCATCTTCTTAGAGCTTCTTGAGCCATTCTGTCAGCCCTTACTGCTTCCTCTACATCACCATGCTCACGTTCTCGCCATTCTAGCACCATCCTGCATGAGAAGTTGACCAAGACGTCCATTAGATTTTTATAAATCCTTATGCGCGGCGTCATACGCGGCTGTTTTCAAAACAGCCACGTATGTACGCAGTTTCTGGTCCCTTTTCCGCGTATAGCCAGCCCTATACGCGGAAAAAACCTCGATACCTGCGTGGGCCGTAGTGCTCATGTAATATTGGCCATTAAAAATTCATTTGACCATGAAAAATTATAAATTTGTATTGAAATGCAAGCTAAGAACATGAGTAAGTACCTGGAAGAATCGGTTGTGAATTCCGCCGGCTGTATCTCCTGGAATTTGCAGTTGAATATCAGAGCTCAAAATGGGTAAAAGTTTCAAATGATTTATATTTTTTACTATTTATAGAAAAATTTTCAAATATTTGGAAATTTTTGCCCCCTTTCCTATAGTTTTGACCGTTTCTAACCTTTTTGGACCGTTTCTGACCTAATTTGTGATGTGGAAGACCGTTTTCAGCGTTGTTTCAGCCTTTGGATTGACCCGTTCATACTAATCTCAGGTATAACGTCTATACTAGCATATAGGTTAGGCTCACCACCATTTGCATTTTGCATGATATCCTTAGGTACAAACCCTCTCTATTATGTCACGAAACCTTCTTGCTGCTATAGAAGTGGCATGATATGAGTGGCA
>LPNX010124195.1:450199-463679 GCA_001517045.1 Pseudotsuga menziesii | reverse complement strand
TAGATGTTTTTATTTCTATTGCATATTGGGAAAGATTGATTTCTGGAGTCTAGCTGTCTATTGTGGTACCCCAAGCCATAGGAATTTCTCTCCGTAATAGGAGGCGAGTACTACAACAAGGAGTTTGATAATTACTATTCACACAATGGGATTCGTAGAGAGAAGATAGTCCCTAGAACACCACAAGAAAATGGTGTGTCAGAAAGGATGAACAGAATGATCATGGAGCGTGCAAGGTGTATGAGATTACATGCAGGGTTTCCCTTACAATTTTGGGCTGATGCTATAAACACTGTTGTTTATTTAATAAACAGAGGGCCTTCAAGAGCTTTGGATGGTGGCATTCTAGAGGAGGCGTGGATAGGTAAACATGTAAAATAATCATCTCTAAGAAATTTTGCTTGTGAAGCAATTGTCCATATTGATAAAGATGACAGAACAAAGCTTGAGGATAAATCCAAGAAATGTACCTTTATGGGATACATGGTTGATGATTTTGGTTATCGCTTATGGGATCTTAAAAATCGCAAAATCATTAGGATTAGAGATGTAGTATTCAATGAGAAGGTCATGTACAAAGATCAGTTGCAGGGAAAGAAAGAAGAAAAGGAAAACATACAGTACACAGTGCTTGATGAAATCAAAGAAAATGAAGTTCCAAAGGCACCAGAAAATCAAGAGCAGCAACAAGTACCTGAAACTTTTGCAACTGTAAGAAAGTATACCAGGTTAAGTAGACCCCTTGAAGGATTCTCTCCACTGTATTATTTATTAATGACTGATTCTGGTGAACCAAAATGTTATGAAGAAGCAATGAAGGTAGAAACTATAGGGAAGTGGGAGCAAGGGATGGATGAGGAGATGGACTCATTGGTAAGAAACCAGACTTGGGATCTAGTTAAGTTGCCTGCAGAAAAAAGGGCATTGCAGAATAAATGGGTTTACAGGTTGAAGGAAGAAGATGAAGGCAAGAAGCGGTATAAGGCTAGACTTGTTGTAAATGGATTTGCACAAAAGAAAGTTATAGACTTTGATGAAATATTTTCTCTTGTTGTTAAAATGACTTCAAATAGAACTATTTTAAGTCTAGTGGTGGTAGAAGACTTGAATCTTGAACAATTAGATGTAAAAACAACCTTTCTCCATGGGGATTTGGAGGAAGAGATTTATATGTAGCATCCACAGGGGTATGAAATAAAAGGTAAGGAGAATTTGGTTTGCAGGTTGAAGAAGAGCTTGTATGGACTGAAACAAGCTCCAAGGCAGTGGTATTTAAAATTTGATAAGTTTATGACGGAGAAAGGTTATGATAGATGTCATTCTAACCACTGTGTTTATTTCAAGAGGATATATAATGAAAGATATATTATCATTTTATTGTATGTGGATGACATGCTTGTTGCAGTGTCTAACATGCAGGATATAAATGTGCTCAAAAGAAAACTAGCTAATTCATTTGCGATAAAGGATTTGGGTGTTGCAAACTAAATCCTTGGTATGAAAATAACAAGAGATAAGAAAAATCCCAAATTGACGTTGTCTCAAGATGAGTACATAGAAAAGGTGTTGCAGAGGTTTAGAATGCAGAATGAAAAACTGGTTAGTACATATTTAGCCAACCATTTCAAACTAAGTAAGGAGATGTGTCCAAAGACATAGGAAGAAATAGATTACATGTCCAAGATTCCCTATTCATCATTGGTTGGAAGCTTGATGTATTCCATGGTCTGCACAAGACCAGATATTGCACATGCAGTGGGAGTTGTGAGCAGGTATATGAATAATCTAGGTAAAGAGCATTGTAAAGTAGTACAGTGGATTCTTAGATATTTGAGAGGTACCACTTCACATGCATTATGTTTTGGAGGTTCAGACACTGTTCTATAGGGATATGTTGATGCAGATGTGGTTGGTGATAAATATAGAAGGAGGAGCACCACAGGGTATGTGTTTACTGTGGGTGGAATAGTAGTAAGTTGGATTTCAAAACTACAACAGGTTGTTTCACTTTCAACAACGGAAGTAGAGTGTGTTGCTGCTATAGAGGCTAATAAGGAGATGATTTGGTTCCAAAGGTTCATGGAAGAATTGGGTAAGAAGCAGGAGAATAGTAGGTTGTAAAGTGACAGCCAGAGTGCCATTCATCTTGCAAATAACTTAGCCTTTCATTCAAAGAATAAACATATACAGCTAAAGTACCACTTCATAAGATATGTTCTAGATGAAGAACTGTTAAAACTGGAAAAGATACATACTAGAAAGAATCCTATAGACATGTTGATAAAGGGAGTAACCAAAGAGAAATTGAGTTCCTGCTTGGTTTCTGTTGGCCTTTAAGCATGAAGGTGAAAAGAAGAAATTTTGCAAGTCCAAGGTCCAGAGCATAGTCCAGCGAGTGCAGTAGCGGAGGAGTTGCTATGATCAGTCTCCAAGTGGGAGATTGTAGGTTGTGGAGCCTGATCTTGTAGATCTAGAGATATTATTCAGTTGTGTTTGTACCTCGGGTGTATTGTACACTCATTCCCCCTACCTTGCATTTCGGGGAATGAGTGTATAGTTGGGATGTGTGTTGGTCAATAGTTTTGTGGACCCATGGTATTGGGTTAACCGTAGTATTTTACCATGGTATTTTCCCTATAAAAGAAAGCATTGTAACATGACTCTGTATGGTATTATTTTGTATTGGAAGAGAAACTATGAGAGCATAAAGAGGAAGTGCAGCGGTTTTGCTATAGGTTGTATCCATTCATCTTTCTGGATTGTAATAAAAGGACTGCAAATTTCTTTGTGGACGTAGCCCATCATTTGGGTGAACCATGTTATATCTGTGTCTCTCTATAATGTTTTAATGTGTTTTGCATCTTGTTTAATGATTTAACTGTATATGTGTTATTGCTATGCGGTCCTATTTTCTAACATTTAGCAGGAAGCAATCCTGTGTGACACTGAGTATAGCCAAAGCAGAGTATGTTGCAGCTTGTTCGGCTAGTTGTGAGGTAGTGTGGCTAAGGAAGTTACTATATGATTTGTTTGATCTCCAGTTGGATGCTACTTGTATATATTGCGACAACCAGAGCTGTGTGAAGCTGTCAGAGAACATGATGTTCCATGACAAGTTGAAGCATATAGAGATCAAATATCACTATATCAGGGATATGGTGCAAAGAGGAGTAGTGAAGCTCCAATATGCTGCGATGTACAAGTAGATAGATGATGTGTTGACCAAGCCATTGGCCAAAGTGAAGTTTGAGTACTTCAGGAAGAATCTTGGTGTTCTCCAGGTCGAGGTTTCTTCCAAGGGGAAGTTATGAGTTCGTGTGCCATTCTGACATGGTGGTAGGCTAGGCTTCCCATGGTCATATGTAAGTGCAAATCCATTTTGACATGGTGGTAAGCTTGGACTCCCATGGTTAGATGTAAGTGAAAATCCATTCTGACATGGTGGTAGGATGCGCCTCCCATGGTCAGATGTAAGTACGGAGCCATTCTAACATGGTAGTATGCTGGGCCTCCCATTGTCAAATGTAAGTGCAAAGCCTTTGTAACTGGGTCATTTGTAAGTGTAGAGCCTTTCTAACTGGGTCAGATGTAAGTGCAGAGCTTTTCTAACATGGCCAGATATAAGTGTTGGATCAGCCTTTCTGACATGATGAGGTCAGATGTGAGTGTTGAGCCTTTCTGACATGATGAGGTCATATGTGAGTGTTGGATGAGCCTTTCTGACATGCTGACATCGGATGTGAGTGCTAGGCCTTTCTGACATGATGTGATCAGATGTGAGTGTTGGACGAACCTTTTTGACATGATGAGGTCGGATGTGAATGATGGGCATTTCTAACATGATGAGGTCACATGTGAGTGTTGGATGTGCATTTTTGACATGGTGGTGGATTTGTTCCTCCCGTGGTCATATGTAAGTGCTTGGCGGGACTTTCTGACTAGGTCAGTTATAAGTGCTGAAGAAGATGAAGACATACCTAGAGGCTATGCCTACAACCAACATGAAATAGGGCTAGATCTGTAGAACTTTCGGTGATGAGTACAATTGAGAGATAGCACCATTTGATCGAGATAGAGAAAGCATTGATGATGATGATCCAGTGATGATCTAGCTTTGATGATGATCAAATGATGATCCAGTGATGATCTAGCTTTGATGATGATTCAATGATGATCCAGATTTGATGATGATCCAATGATGATCTAGCTTTGATGATCATCTAATGATGATCCAGCTTTGATGATGATCGAGAGAAGAAGACTTGTGCTGATGAATTGTGTCAAGAGAATACCTTCTTAGTTAAGAGTGAGTGTTGATGTATTTGTAACTTTGAAATGTATTTCACTTGTATATATTGTATTTCATTGTTCCCCGATGCTCCTATCCAGAGAATGACTTGGATTTCATTGTACCCCAATGTTCCTATCAGGAGAATTACTAAAAGTCATGAGGAAGTCCCCTCTGTTGTAAGTTGGGTCATAAGCACCCTATTTGTGGTTACTCGAGCCTACATAACTAAGTTAGGATTAATCAAGCCTACATAAAAAAGTCAAATATTAAGTGAACGAAAGAATATAAATAGAGAGTGATCCTCTCTATTTATCACAGTCACTCACACTTAGTTGTAGCGCTTAACTGGGAGAGAGAAGAATCTGGAAAAAGAGAGAGAGAGAGAGAGACAATTGCTATAGAAAGATCATCTTTGTAGCTTTGGGTTTTACTTTTGGTTCTCATTCTATCTCTGAGGAAGTTGTGTGGTTTTGTCCTTTATGGTTTCCCCAAGGAAAATATTTGTGTTCATTATCTATTGTGATTGATTACTGTGCTTTTTATTCTCTCAAATAAGATTCTAAGATCATATAGCTTAAATGATAAAAATATAACATTGCAAATAAAGCAGTGAAAGGGGATACCCCTATAATCCAACCTATGATCAAACGAGATACCCCCTAGTTTATCAAAAAAATTCTTGTAGCCCTTCCAATATGTCTATATCCACCATTACTCAAGCCATCCTTTTGTCTCTCATCTGTAAATTGGCTTTATCAACTTTTATAAAATGCCCAAGATGATTTGCAAATTTAGTCAAAATCTCATCCAACTAGAATTGAATAGGAAAACCAGGAACAAAAACCCAAATATGTCTCTTATAAATCTTTTGGGCTAAACAGTTAAAATCCACTGGCCAATTTCAAAGAACTAGTGAACCATCTCTAATTATCCAATATTCATTAAGAACCCTTTGAACATATTCCTTAGCCGAGAAGATAAAATAGAACCAACCCTAGGGAAATCATAAAACATGCGGTGGATAATCAAAGATAGGTTTCCAGGTAGCAATGAACCAATCAATCAGCTCTGGGTGGTTCATCCTTATATATTCCAATTTACCCACCACTACTCTTTTTCTTAAACCTTCCAACTTCTGCAACATAAAATCCCTACCAATAGATAGACTTTCAAAATCGCTTTTAACCTTAACTCTCTTAAGCTTCCTCCTAGCTTGAGCCAAAGAACCATAAATATTTTTAGGAGTAGGGAACCTGTCTTGGTATTCCACTTCTTTTTCTTGACCAATGCTAGTTAGGTCATCAAAAGACTCACCACCAGCCACTGGAAACTCTGTACTTGCTACATTCCGATCAAGACCATAAACCCTAAACTGACCATAACTCTCAGAAGTTTTCATATTCGGGTGGGAAATGTTCTATTTCACACCAGAATCCCTTACATCGTTGATAGCACTCGAAAAAGGAATCTTTGAGCTATGAGCAATAAAACCTAACTCTGGAGAGTCGTCAATAGAAACCTAGAGACTCCCACAACATATCTGGTCAATACCTTCGACTGCAAAAATATTTTTTTGTGATGAATGTCTACCCCTAACCGTACTATAGCTCTATGCAATTGTAAGAGTGTCCACCTGTCGATCCAAATGAAACTTGGTGTCCTCAAAGGGTCCCAAAGGAGGACCTGTTAGAAAAAAGGACTCCAGAGCAATAACATATTTATAGTTAAATCATTAAACAAGATGCAAAACACATTCAACACATTAAAGAGAGACACAAATATAACATGGTTCAAACAAAATATGGGCTATGCCCACACAGAAATTGACAGTCCTTTAATTACTGTCCAGAAAGATGAAGGGATACAACCTGCAGTAATATTGCTGCACTTTCATAGTCTCTCTCACACAATCACAGAGATTGTTTACAATGATACAGTATAATACAATACCATACCAAACCCAACCGTACACTAGTAGAAATCGAGAAATTAATGACTAAAATAATGACTAAAATCAAGCTATAAATGACTATTTTTGAGTCGGTGACTAATAGTATCAAATTTCCCCTATCTTATAGCTAGTCGTATTTCACTAGTCATTAATAGCTTGACTTAGCAGTCATTGATTTAGTCATTGATAGACAATGATTTAGGCATTGATAGACAATGCTTTAATCATTGATAGTCAACGATTTAGTCATTGATTTAGTCATTGATTTACTCATAGATTTAGTCATTGATTTAGTCACTGAGTTAGTCATTGATTTAGTCGCTAATTTAGTCACTGATTTAGTCACTGATTGCAACCATTAATGACCAAATATAGAACTAAATAAACTACTAGATTTTAACATATTAATGACTAAGCTAAATACGACTAAGATACAGGAAATTAGCTACTAATAGTCATATATATGCAAATTTAGTCATTTTTGTAGTCACAAATTTATGATAGGGCATGGAGGAATCGAACCACCAACCTCCTGCCTATAATTAGGAAGGCCCTCTACCACTGAAATAGCACCCTTTAAGAAGTTGATATTGCTTAACAATGATGATATTCAAACAAATTTATGATAGATATCAATCTAAAAACTACATAATTATTACTATTACAACTTACTAGTAACTAGTATTTATGATAAACTAATTCTTGAGAGCTATCTAAAATTTTCCCTGTAACTAAAGCTAATAAAAATACTAGAAATACTCTTACCAAATAGATTTAGTGATGAGTACCTCTTCCCATTATTCATCACTATCATTCTCATAGTCCAAAGAAGAGTCCTTCCTGAAAGGATTTCGAAGCCCAATGCCATCACTGCATCAAAAACAAAGATTCGGAAACAAAATTTTCCCTCTTGTTTACTGCAATAATAACAATCCATTAGCTTCAAGGTGTTTCAGATGTTCCTCATCATGGGCTATCAAAATTAAAACACAACCTGATGCTTTGATTATTAATAAACTTAAAATTATGCAAAGTATATTCACCTTTTCTTTGAGAAGGTTCCATAATAAGTAGGTCTATGGCTGTGATCAAACTGCAAAAGGTTTCTTTTCTTATTGTGAAGCCTATTTTAGCTTTAAATCAAGTGATAAACATTCTAATAGCCATGCAGATTCAGAAACTTATTTCTAATGGTGACTCGATGATTATCATTTGCAAAATTATAGACTTGACTCCCTATGGATCTTAATGTCTTGCAAAAATGATCTCTAGACCTAGAATTCAAAGAATTGCAAGTATTTTGACTTGGGAAATTGCAAGTATTGCAAGTATTTAGCATTGAATCATTTACTGTTTCAAAGGTACCATTTTGTATGGAGGATTTATGCTTTGTGAATCATTATTCCATGTCTATAAGGGCATCTAATGGTCGATTCAATAATTAAAGAGTCATGTTGCAAATATAAAGAGAAATACTCTACTCCTACAACATTGCGTCTTTAGAGAAACCTTTAAAGGGTTGTATATTTGGCTTCTAGGCGATAATACCAGTTATTTGAAAGGCCGCGGACAACTGGTTAAGCATGAATTAAACTTGAAAAACTTGCAAACTATTAGGTATAACAAAATATATATCAGCTCTTTGTTGAGATGTATGGGATCTGAAACAGCTTCCATGATGATTGGACAACAGTTCACAGAGAGAAATAACCATTGATAAGAACTGAACTTTCCTTAGAATGTATGGTCACCTAAAATAAGACTACAATAAAATTTAGATTCTAGTAAGATTTTGAGATTAACTAAACCTATAGAAAAGTTTGGAGAGATTGGTATTCTACAGTGTTCTTATAATGCACAGTTGCATAAAGGCATATTCTTATCAAGATTTATGACTTTCAAAATGAAGGAATTTACTTGACCATTAAATGCAAATTTATGATGAAGCAAAGGATAGAGAAAATCATGATGAGGTGCATATTCCCCATTTGAACTTCCTACAAGAAACTATTTCTTTGTAAGGGTAATAAAGCATGTCTCCATCCTACTTGAGTGGAATGTGAAGGTGCCCTACCCTGATTATTTGATTATGAATTAGTTTTAAGTTCCAATTCCCTTCAGACCCTATGGCATGTTTATGCCTTCCACTCAGACTCCCCACGTGGGATGCGTTGCTTCTTCAATGGAATATAAAAGCCTCACTAAGAACTAGCTCTCGTATTTTGGTGTGGAGTTATATTTACAAGTACAAAGTTCAAGGTTCATGAAGAATTGTTCAAAACCTACCATTAGTATAGCATTATAACATAGGGTATGTTTCTGCGGGAGGATAGAGGCAGGGAAGAGAAGACGATAAGAGTAAGAGAGGGTCTAACCTAGATAATTTAAAGAAAAAAAATCTAAATATTGGATGAATTAGAGATTGAATAGTCTCTTAGTAAGGGGTAATGTATTGGTGAGTGAGTGTAGTGCTAAGGCCTTAAATTTGTTCTCTCTTAAGCACTGATTTTGGAAAGTGATGCTAATAAGTCCCCAAGATGGCCAAGGGATATCTGACAATCCTACACGACATTGGTAATGTCCCGATGCAACTTAGGGACATCCCCTATGTAGTGTTAGATCTTAAAAGATAGGTTGATCTGGAAATGGTTATCTCTTGTATTTAGATCCATAAAAATAAGTCTATATCCATAGATAACAAACCTGGAAAAATACAAAGGCTTAAAATGGCTGGATAAAAGGAAACAAAAGCTGTAAATTCCATAGTAGCAACAGGTAAACCACAATTTTTAAAATAAAATTACTAATATCCAACAACAAAAGAAGACAAAACTCACCCTTGGCCTCTGAAGGAACCAAAAATGTGCTTCCTTCTGAAGTACTCTGAAATCCTTGCACCTTTGGGCTAGAAGAATTACTAGATAGTCCATTAATATTCAATAGTTCATGTCCATTTGTGCTTTCCAAAACATATTGTCCATTTTCCCACCCCCTTTGCAATTTCCTAGATGATGACAAATTGGGAGTGGAATAATGGCCTGATATTTCTCTAGAACCTTGTGGCCTTGCAAATAAAAATCTTGACTGCTTGCTATTCTGAGACTTCCATGAACTTGATATTTCCTTTGACATCCCATTGCATTTATCAGTCTCAACAAGCATCAAATTTGCTAAATTGTGAGGACTATTTAATACACTATCATCTGAATCAAAATTCAAAGACAATATGTAGAAAATTTTACTTTTTTCTCCAACATCCGAGCCATTCATATAAACTTTTGGAAGGATATTACACACACCAGATTCTCCAAGCATTCCAGCTTTCTAGAACTGGCATTAGAATCTCTAGCAATTTCTACTTTATTGGGAGTTTGAAAACCAGTATTTGTACTTCTATCGGTTGCATCTAACATAGACTCATTTTCAAAAAAAATGATAGAGCTTGTACTAGTATTTCCAGCTTCTGAAACTGATCTTTCCTCTAACATAGGCTCACTTTCACAATTTTGGATAGAACCTACACTAGTCTTTTAGCAGTTGAAACTAATCTTTCCTCTTCTTTATGATTAGTAACTCCAAAGCTGTCATCGTCACCATTAAGGGCACAAGTATTTACATACTTTTGATGAAGAGAACAATATTTAGAACTATAATCATCCACTGAAAATTGGACTTTTTCCATAAAGGGAGGCACCTCTGCTTCTGAAGAAATAGCTTTAGAGCAACCTTCACCATATGGTTCTGCAAAGTGTTCTTCATAATTGTTTTTATACCTATCATCAAATGGAGACCTTTGTAGACAATTATCAACATGGTTTCTAGAAAGCATTCTACTGCTTTTATTTAGACCAACAACATTCACTTCATGGTTGCTTTGAACAACAGAGTTTCTTTGAGGGAAAAAGATTGGAAAGCTATCTTTAGAAAGTCAAACATAGACAATACCAGATGACACTGAAGCTGTATCTGTTCTTTCACTTCTTTTTGTTTCAATGTGCCCACTGCCCAGCTCAGATGAACCCTTGTGTGTGTTAAAGGATGAATTCTTCAATAGACTTTTAAAATCGTCACGACTCCTACATTTCATAGTAGGATCGACTAAACTAGAGTTATTTCCATGGAAAGCTTCCCCAGCGGTATTTACACGTGAATTTAATTTTATATCTGTTCCACTCATTGCATTAGGTTTGACATCAATATGTTTTTTAGATATAAACGTTGATGACTGCCTACTCTTATTGACCAACAGCTTTCCATGATCAAAACTCAACCCTGATGCCATAGCTTCCACCACCAAGGCAGGGAGATTTAATGTTGGAGACACTGAAAGTGAATGAGATGAACTTGTTTTATGATTAGAGGAGCCCCTAACAGCTGGGATCCTCAGTACTAAATGATTTTTCCTATGCAGCATGGGAGCCCCTGCAACAACCATTAATGTCTCAATATTCAGTAAGATATGTAATATTCCACCACAAACTCCTAAATCATATGGAATCTTATGTTCACTAAACTTAATGTGTAATGCTACTTTGCACCAATCCAGGGGGGTGCTGGAAAACTAAACAAATATTCCATGACAAGAAACAGATTTCATACCAAGATGCACTAGCTAGTAATACAACCGATCTTCCAGTAGCTGCACTGGCAAGGGAAGTCTCAGCATTACCTCATGTGTTCTAGTTTCACATGGAAATATGAACAAGTATATATTATTAGGAAATGAAAATGAAGCCATGTATAAAGAATCTAGAAGACAATAACTGAAGAAAAACATAAGCTGTCTAAAGAAAACACACATTAGCTTCTATACTAATGATCATTTAGGACTGAATCAAAAGCTATTAAATAATAAAATATGGAAGCATAGAAAAAGTTGTTTGCACAGATATCAATAACAAATACTAAAGATAATTGGACGAAAGTACAATATACTAAAATCCTAAAGTCACTTACAAGAGCCAGTGATTTGCTCAATTTACTTGAAGAAGCTGATCCAAGTAAGGAAACCTTTGCCACTAGTGGAGGTAAACAAAGTCCCCAGTGTTGTTGTGAAGGATTTGTAACATCATAGAACTTCTGATTTTTGTTGCTAGAAAAATAGGACATAGAAAATCAAAAATCATAAAAGCTAAATGTGAAATATTTTTTAAAACTATTTAGCCCAATAAAGAAAACTTTCTAAATTAATATAAATATATTAATAATATTATTATGTTGAATGTTTCAAAATGAACTAAAAGAGATAACTGGGGCAACAATACAGTAAATATTACATCCTAAAACTAGTGTACATATATACAAAGTAGCCAAGGCTGATGTCTGAAAATTTGTCCATTCCAATTTCCTCCGACAAATTTTAAAAAAATTTCCCCCAAATGGTCTCTCGAAGGATTTCTTCAATAGAGCATCCAACCCCATCCATGTGGGGCCTTCCTCTTCCCATTGATTCAAGCAATGAGGTCATCGTCACATAAATCTAGGATTCAAAGAATGGGATAAAGTGTGCAAGGGGGTGTTGAATTGGTTCCACATGTCAACAATGATTGTCATCACAACACAAAATCTATATCAATGATTGTCAACACAACCTCTACAAAATCTACATCAAAAAATAAAAGCACAAGAACCCTCCTGTCAAATGGTTTCCATAGATTTGTCATCCATGGTATCCCTGCCATCATAAATCTCTCCCCAAAAAAGCTTGCAGTGTCTGCATTTCAATGAAGCTCAAATGTTGGTGTTGTGAATTTCAGCAGAAGTCAATCTTGATCCATCACTTCCCATCAATCACCAGTCTACACAGCACTCCTCTCTGAATTTGACTGTCTCCAAAAATACTAAATATCACTCACCATAGACAATAATGCAACTTTCACCTATACATAGCGATGCAACAAGAGGAAGTTTGAGGCACATCTTGTCTCAACAACGTTCAACGACTCCAGCTTGAAGAATTGTCAAAAAATGGCTTCAATTTGATGATGGTTTATGATGGATTCTAGGGTTTTTATTGCATGATGGTTTATCAAAACTTTGGTTTATGAGGTTCCATGCATCAAATCAAAATGTTGTTTGGGTTATAAGGTAGCGAATGTTTGCTTCTGCACCTAACTCCAAACAACCTCTAGATAGCTCCAATCACAAGAGGCATTATAAATAAACCTCCAATACTAGTTCTATCAGGTAGTGTAGGCTTCAAGTCACACAACCAATGGATAGAAAGAACCTCAAAACACCCTTGAGCATAGCCTTGGATATTAGAATAGTTGACAATAGACAACATTGTCGGTATTGGGCTTCTTCCTTGAAGTCCATTGAACCCTTACTCATTTTGATCTTTCAGGCTCTCTAGGATTCAACAGTAAGAGTTTTTGTATTCTCCTTGCAATCTTCTATTTCTTTTTCCACTCTTATGGAGTTGCCTTAGCACTCTCAATGATTACTACTTTTAATTTTTACAGTACTATTTGCCATTTTTGGGCACTAATGGACTTTCACATCTAAATTAAAGTAACCATGTGGGGACGTCTCATATGTTGACCAGTGAATACTAATAAATTTCCATGATACAAAAGTATAACCCTAAACCTACTTGAAGTATAAAACCCAGTAATGGTACCTCACCATTATTATGAGATTTTTCCTTTTCAGTAATCATACATCAAACATAGCTAAGTTCTGTCCTTGTACAAGTATCTATTAATTGTGAGCTCCCATCAGTTCAAAGTTTCAACATTTCAAAAACTAAATATATAGTTTCTAATGAGCACATGCAAGTTCAGAAAACTAGTAAAACAGAATTTAGATATCATGTAAAAAAGAAAACAACATCTGCAGGGACCATCACTACCCACTTTGGATTAACAAATAAAATTGTTTTTCATGAAACCTCAAGAACATTTTATCCATGACGGAAATGCCCAAAACACTTCGAAGAGTATTATAAACATACCAATATCTTAATCTAATACACAATCTAGACCTTCACCCATTATGAAATTCCAAATCCTAAATAACTCAATCTCTTACCTTGACGTGCTTATTGGAAATTCTATTGTAATACCCTGATTTTAACCCCGCTTGCATATATTGTGAATAATCTTGGTGTAGAGCTAAAGGAAAAGGCCCCACCATGAATTTGGCTATGTTATGTTTTGGATTGAAATGGTTAGTGATGGTATATAGGGACATGTGGCATACATATTAAATTGTGGCACCATGTAACTATGCATTTT